>LPNX011178577.1:0-44067 GCA_001517045.1 Pseudotsuga menziesii | reverse complement strand
AGAGAGAGAGAGAGATGGTGAGAGAGAGAGAGAGAGAGAGAGAGAGAGATGGTGAGGGGGGTATAAGAAACAATAACAAAAAATGGACCATGACATATATGCATTTCAAAGAATAAATAACTATTATTGAAGAAACACCCATTTCTAAAAAACAACATGCGGTGACATTAACATTACAACTCAATCTATTTATGCATAACTTGATGAAGCATTTTTGTCTTATGAACAAACCAAAGCAACAAGTGATAACCCTCCTCTTGAACAATATGATCATTAAGGTTGAAATTCATTAGAAACTATATTTAGATAGTCCTACATACAATACCATTTGCAAAGTATCAACATAACCATTGATTCTAGATATGACTAAATACCATGCAATACGAAGAAATTTAGGCAAAGAGAAACAAACTATTATCAAATAAATTCTTCTAAAGAGTAAAAAAATTCATCAATTCCATATCATCTTTTTCTAATGGGCCTAGTTTGAACCAACAAAACATATATTGCAAAGGGTATGCATGATGTTCTTTTGCATTTTTATGACAAGGAGATTGGAAGTGACATATCGAAAATAAAATGAATCATTGTTGCATTCACTAGTAAGGCATCTAACATTGCAATTGGCACTACAATCCACTCTTCTTTTAAGTTGCCATTGAATTCATCTAACATTTTCCTTTAATTTATACAATATTAGATACATTTAAAAAAATACTATGCACAACTAAAAGTAATTTTCATTGATGAGGTTTCATTAATAGGTTCTCAGATGCTCTACAACATTGAAAAATGATTTCATGAAATTATGCACACACTAATGAAATATTTTGGAAATGTTGATGTCATTTTCTATGGTTATCTCTACCAAGATGAACCTATCCATAATTTTTGGATGTTTGAACATGAAATGTTTCAACGACAATCATTTCCTTATACATTTTGGCCCAATTCTGTAAATAACTTTGAACTCAAAACAATTGTCAGGAAGAAAAACAAAACATTCATCTAAATTTTGAATATCATAAGAACAAGAATCCAAACATCAGATGCCATTATTTACTGGAACCAACATTTTCATATAAAACCTCCCTTGGATCAAATATTCCCCTTTCTCTACTATCATAACAAAGATGTCCAACAACATAACTATAAAATGTTGTCTATTATAAATACAAAAACATGTACCCTTACATCTCATTGTACCAAAATTGATCCAATTGAAAAGAGCGACATTGCAACTTCCCTCTGTAATAATAGTAAAAAAACACATGCTTCTTGAAATATATGGAGGCAATGCTCAATTGAATATGGTATTCTCAATGGTGTAGAAGGAAATTTCAAGGAATATACCTAAGGAACAATTGACGTTATTTGTGTTGAATTTTCAGATTGGATAGTCAATGCAATTGCGCGAGCAAGTATGCAACATTTTTTCACATATACATCCACGTGCACATGGAAACCCCTAAGAATAATGACATCACAAATATCTATTGGAAATAGAAACAATATTAATGCAATTAAAAATCCCAATTCAATTGGCATGTGCATGCACAATTCGTAAAGTACAAAGATTGGCATTCGAAAAGTTGGCTTTTGACACCAAAGGGATTAGAATACATTGTATTATTTACAATGCATTCTCCCATGTTAGGAGCATGAATTTCTTCTATATTGTAAACAAGTTGGAGAAAATAAACTTTTCGATTTCACCATAATTTTTTTTTGAACTAAAAAAGATACAAAAACATGCAACCCTGCACTTTGAATATGGTTTGGAGTCACTTCCACCTACTGAATACATGCTCATCTCCTCATTCAACACACATATATTGATTTTTCAATGGAGGATGTTGCAAATGACATTGAGCTAATGAAAACCGACATTTTATGTTTGCAAGAGATGCACATGGATATGCCTCCAAACCACTCAAACTTCACAAACCAATACAATGTTATAGCAAACTGTTCAATGCATGGAATTGTTACAATGATCAAGAAAAAAATTACATTTATGAACATAGAAGTTTAGAGAGAAGAATATACATATTAAATTTCCATGAGCATTGAATCATCTATATTTGTTCTAAGGGTTATAAATATCTATAATAAACCAAATACCATGGTTGATTATCCCCAAGCTTATCATGGATGAACACAATCAAATTCTGGGAAAATCCATTGAGATGACTGAAGTGGAGACTGCTGTAAATGATCCAGGAGGATCCAAGAAGGAAATTTTTTTGAAGTCCTCCCATCTCAGTAAAACTAGCACTAGATCGAAGGGCCCGTCGAGATGATTCCAACGACGTTCATTTCACCTCAAACGGACTTTGTATGAGAAATTTATCTTATTCTGTTGTGTTGGTGAAACAGGGAAAATTGGCAAAATGGAGGTGCCACGTGGCACCACTGACAGGGTGACATGTGGAATCCATACTATACGGACAAGGTGACATGGAAAGTGTGCAGATCAATCACAAGGTGACACATGGCAGTACGATCCAAGCTGGCATACTGTTGACTGGGCGTACGGACGGTGACGTGGCAGTGACTGGGTGGTTGACTGGACGCTGACTGGGCATGAGGTGGACCAATCGCAGGCCGCCACATGGTAGCACGGGATTGGCCAATATGTTCATTGCAAAAATTATGGCCTCCACAGGGTTCGAACCTGTGATCTCCCATGCACAAGTGCTTCGCCTTACCATTGGGCCAGAAGGTGATTCATGGTATGGGTGGTAACAATCTCATATTTAAACTTGAAAATGAATTTATAAGGGGTCAAAAAGGGGCCAGGGCAAGCCCCGACCCATGGTTTTCAATGCATGGGAGTTTGTTACAACTCCAACCCACAACCCATGTGATATGTCAACTTGCGGATAGGGTGACATGGTTATGTTTAAAACAAACCTCAAATGGAGTACATGCCACCCCATGCAACGCACCTTAACACATGACACATGTGGCCACCACGTGGGACGTGCCCTTTCAACATGTGTGTTTTGTTAAAACTTTGGTTATGGCTCTAAAGTGGGTTCGAACACTTTGGCCATGGTTTTAGCACATGTGATATTTAAACGTTGGTGATGGATTTTAAGAATGGGTTTTTAAAACATTATAATATATGTAATAAGTTTAACCTATACTTGGTATAGTTTTAAACTATAACCAACTATATGGTTGGAACATTAAAAGGGGAACTACATAATTTAAGAGCCTAACCAACTTGGAGGTTTTCAACCATATGCCCAATTAGGCAAATTTGTTGTAACTGAGAATTCATGAGAAACATGTGAAGGTGGTCTTCTCAAGCTATATAAACCCTCTTATTCTCCATTTGCCTCTCATGCTTTGGAGTCCAAGGTCATGCTTTGGAGTGGAGACTTTGTAGCTAAAGGAGAGAAGGGAGGTTGTGTAGCTCTGCAGGAGGAAGGTACGAGTGTTTATACTTGTTTTACACCGTCTTCAGGCTTCGAAGTTACTGGAAGCAGTCTTGTTGTGTTTTGGGCAGCGGTTCTCTTCCTGAACATTGTCTCCAAGGTATCATTGTATCATTGCCATGTGTTTTTCCTTATGCTGAGAATATAGATCGGCCCTCCTATTTAGAAGCAGGCCCGGAGACGTAGTCCATCCTGGACGAACTCCGTTATCAACTTGTTGTCTTTATGTGCATGTTGTCTATGCTGTTTGGTTCTCTTCTTATGGATTTGTGAGCTTCGTTCATGCTCTTTATGCAATTCATGTTAACGTCATAGAGTAGCAAAGATCTTGTTTTCGGATCATGTGGTATCAGAGTAGGACTATTTGACGTTGGATTGTGAGTGTGGATGCTCATGAGGGCTAAACTGCAAGCTGGTGAGGGGACATTAGAGCCTTACAATTCTTAGATCGGACATGCACAGCGAAGGAGGAAGATGGATGCTAATGATGCCTGCAATGAGATGGAGGCAAAATTTCACAAGGTCTTCTACATGATGGCCGAAAAGGTAGACAAGTTGTTTGCAGACTATGAAGCATGCATGGAAAAAGAAAGAAAAGGCAGTGAAGTAAAGAAGGAAGACAAAGAAGTGAAGGACGAAGGCAACGCTTCAGCTAACCACGGAGGAGGTGGCGAAGAGCCTCCTGAGCCTCCCTCTTCACCTTTAGCTTCAAGCACAAGTTCAAGTGCTTCTTCCTCATCTCATTCTCAGCATTCCAAGGTTCCTCACAAAGAGCCTCAAAAGAATCCCTTATTGAAGCTCGATGTGAAGTTTGATTTGTCCATGTTCAATGGGGAAGCGAATGCAGAGAAGTTGAACAATTGGATAATGGAAATTGAGGTCTATTGCTGAGTCCAGCAGATCAAAGAAGAATATGTGAAGATTCAGTTGGCTTCACTTCGGCTGACAGGAAGCGCACTTGTATGGTGGGAAAGCAAGCTTCAGCAAGGTAGCAAACAAATGGGTAATCTTCTCTCATCGTGGTCTGCTTTCATTTCTACTTTACGTAAGCAATTTTATCCGTTGGGTTATGTTCAAAAGGCTATGATGGATTGGCAAAGTTTTAGACAAGGCAAGGGTCAGAGTGTTCATAATTTTACTGAAGAATTTAGAAAGAAAGCTCTAGAGTTGAATATTTATTTAGATTCTCCTGACACTCTTTTGAAGTACATTGGTGCTCTTCATCATTATCTACGCCATACTTTGCTGTTGTTGAATCCTACTAGTGTGGATGAAGCAAGTGTTCAGGCTACTCATCTTGAGAGCAGGGGGGAGCATTTGCAAGAATACCATCCGAAGAAGCCTTTCAAGCCCAACAACAACTACAAGTCCTAAAAGAAGGACAAGAGCAAGAAGACAGCTACTGCCAAAAAGGAAGGAGGAAAGGTCCATTGCAAACATTGCGGCAATGATGGGCATGATGAAGAAAGTTGTTGGAAGTTGCATCCTGAACAGAGGCCAAAGCATTGTGGAAGCAAAACGAAGAAAAATACCGTTGCAACAGTGCAACGAGATTTGGGTTCCGAATTAGGTGACGAAACCATGATTACAGCCATGGGAATGCAAGGTAACAAAACTCCTCATACCGGTTCAAGTTCTACTCATGTTTCTAAAGAAAATGATAAAAGAAGAAGTGAGTTGTTTCACATCAGAGTTGTGTCTAAGCATACAAAGATTGAAACATTATTTGATCCGGGTTCTCAAGTAAATTTGGTCTCAGAATCAGTTGTTAAGAAGTTGGGCATACAGACTAAACCTCACCCCAAGCCTTATCCTCTTGGATGGGTATGTGATAATGCTAAGCTACAGGTGACTAAGCAATGCAGGTTAAGGTTTGCTATTGCTTCAAAGTTGATCGAGGAGGCGGACTTAGATGTTGTTCCTCTTGACATCTACGATATCGTATTGGGAAGCCCATACTTGTATGATCGAAAAGCAGTATTCTTCCATCATGAGAACAAGTACCATCTCACCAAAAATGGGGTGGAGTACATTGTGAGAGCTCACAGTATGAAGGCTAACACCACTCTTGTTAGTTCAGGACAGATGAAGAGACTCATCAACACTAATAAGAGATACATGCTCATGGTTGTGAGAGCAAAAGATACTGAAGCATCTGATGCTTTCAAAGGTTGTGATCGTTCTTATAAAAAGGCTATGCTTGATATTGTGGCTAACTATGATGAAATATTTCAGGAACCTACAGGTTTTCCTCCCAAAAGGGAGATTCAACATGATATTCATCTCCAGCAGGATGCCCCTCTTCCTAATGTGGGCATGTACATATTGTCCGCAGTTGAAATGGCAGAGATTAAGAAGTAGGTTCAATACTTGTTGGACCAAGGAGCGATCAGACCCAGCTCCTCTCCATGTGGTTCGCCAATTGATTTGGTGATGAAGAAAGATCACACATGGAGGATGTGCGTTGACTATCGGGCTCTCAACAAGATCACGATCAAGAATCGAAACCCGCTTCCTCGCATAGATGACTTGCTCGACCAGTTGAAAGATGATGTGTTCTTTACCAAGTTGGATTTGCGCAGTGGCTACCACCAGATCAGAATTGCAAAAAGTGATGTGTGGAAGACGGCCTTCAAGACCAAGCAAGTTCTATTTGAGTGGTTGATGATGCCCTTTGGGATTTGCAATGCACCTACAACCTTCATGCGGGTAATGAACGATGTTTTTCGACCATTCTTAGATGATTTTGTCATTGTTTATCTAGATGATATATTGGTCTTTAGTAAAACTTGGGAAGCACATGTGGGGCATGTAAATCAAGTATTAGATACTTTGAAAAAGGAGAAATTGTACGTAAAATTGTCAAAGTGTGAATTTGGAAAAACTTCATTAGTTTACTTGGGTCATATTGTAGGAGGTGGAAATTTAAAAGTTGATGTAATTGTCAATTGGCCTAAGCCTACTAACGCTACTGAAGTGAGAATCTTTTTAGGAGCTGCTCAATATTGGAGAAGGTTCATTCAGAACTTCTCATACATAGCATCTCCTTTGCATGCCTTAACAAGTGTGAAGAAAGCCTTCCAGTGGGGAGCTAAGCAGCAAAAATCCTTCGACACATTGAAGGGAAAGATCAACACCACCCCAGTCCTAGCCTTTCCCGATTTGCAGCAGCCGTTTGAGATAGAGACAGATGCCAATGGATATGCCATGGGGGCAGTATTGATGCTGCATCGCAAGCCTATTTGCTACCATTCAGAGACTTTTACTCAAGCAGTGATCAACTACCCCACCTATGACAAAGAGTTGTATGCTTTGGTTCAGAGTGTCAAGAAGTGGAAACACTACTTGATGGGTAAGGAGACGATCATCCATACCGATCATCAGCCCTTGCAGTATCTCCAGTCCCAGACTAATCTCCAGCAAGCTCATCATTTCAGGTGGATGGGATTCCTTCAACAATTCCATCTAGTGATCAAGTACAAGAAGGGTACTAGTAACAAAGTGGCAGATATGCTCTCTAGACCTCCTATTGTTGCATCTATTGCTTTGAAAAATGCTTCTTTATCCCATGAAATTTATAATGAGCAGTATGCTACTGATGACGATTTCAAGGAGATTTATGAGAAGCTAACCAATGGCACATAGGTGGAAGACTACTATTTGCAGGGAAAGTTGCTCTATCATTTGGGAAATTTATGTGTTCCTATCAGTGAAAGAGTCCATGTAATACATGAAGCTCATACTTCTCTTGTATCAGGGAATTTTGGGGTAGGTAAGACTTTGGCTCATTTGCAAAGACTTGTGTATTGGCCTCACATGAAAGACATTGTAATAAAATATGTAAAGGGGTGTGTGATGTGTTCTACTTGTAAGCCCACTAATAGAAAATTGGGGCTGTACTCACCACTTCCTGTTCCTTCCCATCCTTGGGAAATTATTTCCATGGATTTTGTGGGGGGTTTTCCTATGTCTAGGAGGGGTCATGAATACTTGTATGTGGTTGTGGATAGGTTTAGCAAGATGTGTATTCTTATTCCATGTAAAAAGCAGGTCACTGCAGAGCAGTCTGCTTCTCTTTTCTTTCAGCATGTATGGGTTCACTTTGGACTCCCTACGTCCATTATCTCGGATCAGGACTCCTGATTCCTTGGAGAGTTTTGGAAAAAATTATGGTGTATGATGGACACCAAGCTGAAGAGGAGAACCGCTTTCCATCCACAGATCGACGGACAGACAGAGGTAGTCAACAGAACAGTTTTCCATTTGCTTCGAGGCTATTGCAACAAGCATCCTAAATTATGGGATGAATAGATCCAGTATGTGTAGCATGCCTACAACAGGGCTATGCACTCTTCCACTCAGAGCTCGCCATTTGAGACATGCTTTGGGTACTTTCCAAAGACTCCATTGGACTTGAATTATGGGAGAGAGGTTGATTCAAGCGCTTCCAAGGATGAAGACAAAGCCCGCAGGTTCATTCAGAGAGTTCAACAGGTACATCAAGCGGTGCAAGCACAGTTGGAGAAGAGTCAAGCCCAGTACAAGGCTCGCCATGACAAGCATAGAGTTGATCATCAGTTTCAGGTGGGAGATCAAGTGTGGCTTCACATCAGCAAGGAGAGGATGAAAGGAGAAGGCAAGAAGCTCAAGCCTATTAGATATGGTCCCTTCACCATCTTGGAGAAGATTGGGACAAATGCTTTTCGCTTAGAGCTACCGCCATACATGCAGATCTACTCAGTGGTGGATGTGGAGAACTTGAAACTCTATGAGCCTCCCATGATCATGGATGAAAGGGAGAATGTCTCATTTCCATCAGTTGATGAATTTGCTCCTGAGTACATGGATGAGATAAAGGAAGATGTCATCTTAGACAGAAGGACAAGGACTTCTCACAGAGGTGATGTTGATTATCTTCGAGTGGGCATCAGAGGCACTCATCCAAGCAAAGCCAAGTGGATCGAGAAGGAGAAAGTGAGGGAGCAATTCCCTCACCTATCTGTTGATTAGTAAAGGATTTTTGAGGCCAAAAGCTTCTCAGTGGGGAGGAATGATCCAGGAGGATCCAAGAAGGAAATTTTTTTGAAGTCCTCCAATATCAGCAAAACTAGCACCAGATCGAAGGGCTCATCGAGATGATTCCAACAGTGTTTTTTTCACCTCAAACGGACTTCGTATGAGAAAGTTATCGCGTTCTGTTGTGTTGGTGAAACAGGGAAATTTGGTAAAATGGAGGTGCCACGTGGCACCACTGACAGGGTGACACATGGAATCCGTACTGTATGGACAAGGTGACATGGAAAGTGTGCGGATCAATCACAAGGTGACACATGGTAGTACGATCCAAGATGGCATACTGTTGACTGGGCATACAGATGATGACGTGGCAGTGACTGGGCGGTTGACTGGACGCTGATTGGGCATGAGGTGGACCAATCGTAGGCCACCACATGGCAGCACAGGATTGGCCAATATGTTCATTGCAAAAATTATGGCCTCCACAGGGTTCGACCCTGTGACCTCCCATGCACAAGCGCTCCGCCTTACCATTGGGCCAGAAGGTGATTCATGGTATGGGTGGTAACAATCTCATATTTAAACTTGAAAAGGAATTTATAAGAGGTCAAAAATGGGCCGGGCAAGCCTCGACCCATGGTTTTCAATGCACGGGAGTTTGTTACAACTCCAACCCGCAACCCACGTGATATGTCAACTCGCGGATAGGGTGACATGGTTATGTTTAAAACAAACCTCAAACGGAGTACATGCCACCCCATGCAACGCACCTTAACACATGACACATGTGGCCACCACGTGAGACACACCCTTTCAACATGTGCGTTTTGTTAAAACTTTGGTTATGGCTCTAAAGTGGGTTCGAACACTTTGGCCATGGTTTTACCACATGTGATATTTAAACGTTGGTGATGACTTTTAAGAATGGGTTTTTAAAACATTATAATATATGTAATAAGTTTAACCTATACTTGGTATAGTTTTAAACTATAACCAACTATATGGTTGGAACATTAAAAGGGCAACTACATAATTTAAGAGCCTAACCAACTTGGAGGTTTTCAACCATATGCCCAATTAGGCAAATTTGTTGTAACTGAGAATTCATGAGAAACATGTGAAGGGGGTCTTCTCAAGCTATATAAACCCTCTTATTCTCCATTTGCCTCTCATGCTTTGGAGTCCAAGGTCATGCTTTGGAGTGGAGACTTTGTAGCTAAAGGAGAGAAGGGAGATTGTGTAGCTCTGCAGGAGGAAGGTACGAGTGTTTATACTCGTTTTAAACCGTATTCAGGCTTCGGAGTTACTGGAAGCAGTCTTGTTGTGTTTTGGGCAGCGGTTCTCTTCCTGAACATTGTCGCCAAGGTATCATTGTATCATTGCCATGTATTTTTCCTTATGCTGAGAATATAGATTGGCCCTCCTATTGAGAAGAAGGCCCGGAGATGTAGTCCATCCTGGACGAACTCCATTATCAACTTGTTCTCTTTATGTGCATGTTGTCTATGCTGTTTGGTTCTCTTCTTATGGATTTGTGAGCTTTGTTCATGCTCTTTATGCAATTCATGTTAACGTCATAGAGTAGAAAAGATCTTGTTTTCGGATCAGTAAAGCAGATGGAAAAAGATAAAGCTCCGGGTCCGGATGGGTTCACTACAATTTTTTTCCATGCTTGTTGGGATTGGCTAAAGGAATAAATCTGGGCTTTGGTGAAGGAATCTAGGAAATCAGGGAGTATTCTCAGAGCTCTTAACTCTACATTTCTAATTCTCATACCCAAAGAAAGTGGAACAGAGGATCCTGGAAAACTAAGACCTATTGCTTTGTGTAATGTCATCTACAAAATCATTTCTAAGGTTATTGCGAATCGTCTAAGACCCATTCTTGTTCTCATCATCTCACTAGAACAAGCTGGGTTCGTGGAAGGCAGGAAAATTATGGATGGAATTATTCTAGTCCATGAAACTATCTGTTCGCTCAAATATTCGAAGACTCCAAGTATGCTCCTAAAACTAGATCTTTCCAAAGCTTATGATAAATTGAATTGGCAGTACTTGGGAGGTATTATTAAAGCTTTTGGCTTCCTAGAGGAGTGGACAAACTGGGTTATGAATCTGGTTTCCTTAGCATTCTTCTCAATCTTGGTCAATGGCTTCCCCTTGAACCCCTTCAATGCTTCAAGAGGAATTAGATAGGGGGACCCCTATATCCCTTCCTTTTCATCATTGTAGTGAAAGGATTAGGAAGGATGCTCAAGAGTAGGAGAGCAGCGAACAAAATTCAGGGCTTATCTCTAATAGCAAGGATGGATCCCCAGACCCACTAACAGTTTGTGGATGATAATATGCTCATGGGCCCCTCATTGGTCCATGAGGATAGAGGAATCAAAGAAAGTCTGAATACTTTTTTGGAAGCTAGAGGCTGAGAAATTAACAAGGAAAAATATCAGACTTTCTTCTTCAATACCCTACAAATTACCAAAAGAAACATCCTTAGAATCCTTGAGTTCTCGAAAGGCAGCCACCCCTCTAAATATCTGGGAGCGTTGCTTGCAGAATCGACTATCATACAAATATCTTGGAAGTAACTATTATATAAAATCAATAAAAAGCTCAATTTATGGACTTATAGGGCCCTCAATTTCTCAAGTAGACTCATCCTAGTAAAATCGGTTCTTCACGCAATGCCCATTTACCTCTTTTCAGTGCTGCCAGCCCCGAAATCAATCATAAAAAAAATCATGAATATTTAGAGGAACTTCCTTTGGGGAGGATCAGAAGGTAACAGAAAGTGGCCTCTTGTGGATTGGCAAACCATATGCACTCCAAAGGTTGTAGGGGGCCTGGGGCTCCGAGACCCTCTTGACAATAATAAATTTATGAGCGCCAAAATTTGGTGGCGATGGGTTAACTATGAAGAGGAGCCGTGGGAAAAATTTTGGAACTTGAAATATGTCCCCCAATGGCCTAAGCAATCCCTGGTTCCTTTCGGAGAAAACCTCCCAAGATCAAGCATTTGGAAGGTGGCTCAAGAAAAAAGAGGATTGGTTCAAAAGGACAATTTCTAGGAGGTAAGAAATGGACAAACGACTCGATTTGCAAGTGAAGCATGGAACCAGGAACTGGTGCTATCATGTGGGGACGATTCCCCTTTACTTCATGATTTTCTCCAGAATCAGTCCCAAGGTAAGGTGGTGGAATTTTGGGATACCGTAACGAGTACCAGCTTTTCAGGTCGTGGAAATATCGGAGTTCGTGGCAAGCCCAAGCACCTGGGGAAGACATTGAATATTTTATATCAGAGCTCCACTCTAAAAGAATAGACAAGAATAAGGGTCCAAATAAGCTCAGATGGGGTTATACCAATTCTGGCAACTTCAATCCCAAAGAAGCCCTAGGTATGCTAACAGGGACTTAGAACATGGAGCTCGAAGCCAAATGGGGGAAAACATGGATAGGAGGATGGTGGCCAAAGGTCTCAGTTTTCTGCTGGCTCGTGATTAAACGACGTATCCTAGCATGGGATAACCTGCAAATCAAAGGAATCTATGGACCGTCTAGATGCTGCATGTGCAAGGAGAACAATGAAACCATCAACCATCTATTGGATGAGTGCAAAGTGGTAGACTCAATTTGGGAAAAAGGAGTTGCCATTTTTAGAAGAAATGATTGTCACAAAGGACAACCAGAATTCACAATCACATAATGGCCTACAAAATGATTCAAAAATAAAATTGTCAACCGCTTGTGGGAGCTTCTACCTGGCTTCACTTTATGGGAAATATGGAAAACCCGCAATAGCCAGAGCTTTGAAAACAAAAAAAGAAAACTAGGGGAGATATGGAATTCTATAGAATCTCGTCTTAAAGAAACAATTACTCTTCATCAGCGGACGCAGGAAGAATTTATAGCTGAAGAAAATCAAAGAATTATTCTATACGAATTAGGGATTGGGTAATTACCTTCCAACAATTCTATTTCTTGTTCAGTTCTATTGTTCGTCTCTAGCCCAAATTCCTGGATAGGACCACTAGATGGGTCCTTCAAGTTCAATGTCGATGGAGCGGCCAAAGAAAATCCAGGTCCCGCTGGATTTGGGGGCGCAATAAGGAATTCGAAGGGAGATATTCTTAGTTTATTCTGGGGATCAATTGACATTAGTACTAACAATATGGTCAAGCTTGAAGGTCTTATAAATGGATTAAATTGTGAGGTGCAAATAGGGAAAACTCCATTGGTGGTGGAGGGGGCCTCGCATATTATTATCAATATTGCCCACCGGCTTCAATCGGGTGCATCAACCTCCCAAGTCTCAAAGAACTGGAGCTGGGAGGGTCAGTTATGCGCTCTTAGGAAAATTCTAGCAGGCCATGAAGCCATTCTTCTCTTGCATGTTAAACGAACGAGCAACAAGGTGATAGATGCTCTCATGAATGCAGGAGTGGAAAGCAGTCAATCTTTCCATGTAGAGGAAATGCCCAGACAATTTGGAAACATTGCTTGAAGTTGGTGGAGGATGATAAGGAAGGTAGCTGTATTCTGTACAACTGGCCAACTCAAACCATCCCACAGCATGCAAACGACAGGAGGCAACCAACTTTAATGGGAAGGTAGATGGAAGGCATGTCGACATCATGAAGCAAGCCCACGATTATCACAGTGGTAGACACAAAAAGAAAGGAAATGTCCTGATCACCAGGTGGTCTGGTTCTTGACATGCCTAAACATGCAGACATGGTACGGAGCACGTTGGGGCAACGAAAGGTCAGATAGATAGCAGGGGAGATCAGTAATCGGCATTTCTTTTTATCCTTGAGCAGAAACTCATTGCAGACCGATCCGTGGGAAGGGAGGAAGAGAGGACAAACATGTAAGTATATGGGTATAGGGAATACATTAGAGATCATAAGAATGGGAAATATGGTGGATATCCATATTAACTGGTTTTGATCAGTGTGGGTTTTGAGTCATGTCCTTCAAGGCTCAATCTCCCAACTGTTCGTCGACAACTTTGGTTTCCTTGGCTAGGCTCCTTGGATGGCATCGGGTTTATGGTACTCTTTGTCTTATGTCCTTCTTGGTCCCCAGCCATGATTGACTCCATCCTTTGAATGTCTCAGTATAAGGGGAGTTTTGGAAATGGCCCCTGATTATCTCAGTATTAGGGGAATTTTGGGATTTGGTAGGAGCCAGGCCTAGAGGCTATCGCATTGTAACATCTCGGTATAAATCTTATACCTCTACTTCCTAGTTCAGTTAAGATCGTCGGGGTAGGCCTTATTAGCCGTGTCTTTGTCCAAACTGGTGTCGTTAACCAGGACCATTTGTAATCCTATCTTTTTGTACAATCTTTATGTACTATAATAGAATTTTCCTAATTACTCATAAAAAAAATTTCATTTTTGTAAGTTAAAAATTTTATTTGATAACATTTCTCCTTAATGATTTGTAAAGTATTGAAATTATTTTTAAAAAATCACATCTTATTTATAAGATAATTGGACTAAGACTTATCAATATCGTAACAATCACAAGCAAAATAATAATTTTATAATTTTTTTAAAAGTTTATTAAAATTTAAAATACTTTTAAAAAAATAGTTTATTTATTCTAATTTTTGGGTTTTGCCAGTAGTTTTTTTATAGGAATTGGTAAGTTTTTTAAGTAAATTTAAATTTGAAAAACATTTAAATTGAATTTTTAATATTTAAATAGATATGGCATCCTCAAATACTCTATAGCTTCTATATTATCGGACAATTATGATTAGACCTCTTTTAGCCAAATTATATGGTATTATTTTGGAAAAGAAGATCAACATATGACTTGAAAGTGAAGGTAAGCGGGCTAAAGGCCAAGTGGGTTTTAGAAGGAACCACTCAACAACAGACCACCTCGTTACACTTAGGATCATTGTGGAGGAATTTCGTAATCATAAATCTAATCTCTTTTGTTTCTTTGTGGACTTTAGAAATGCTTTCGATAAGGTACCTAGAAATAACCTATGGAATAGATTAGAAGAGATAAAAGTTCCTTTCGATTTGAGAGTTGCCGCAATAAGGTTATACAAGAATTTCATTGCCAATTTTAAGAGCAATGATGGGTGGACGAAAGATATTAAGTGTAATATCATATTTAAACAAGGTTGCTCCCTCTCCCTTACCCCATTTGGGATTTACATCGATAAACTAGAAAGTTGTTTGGAGGAAGCAGGCTATGCTGGCACGATCTTAGCTGGAATAGTCATCATCCTTCTTCTCTATGTTGACGATATTGTTCTTCTGGTAAGGTGTCCATTGGATCTTGATAAGAAACTAAGACTTCTTAAGGATTTTTGCTCTAGCATGTGTATAACTGTTAACATTGACAAAACAAAATTTATGATTATCAAATCCAAGGAAACTTGCACTAATTTTGTGTATGACAATAGAAACTTGGAGGAAGTGTCTTCTTACAAATACCTAGGAATTGGTGTTCATCACAAGCACAACTGGAACTATAACATTGAGAAAAGGATTAATGGAGGGTGGAAATCTTATTTTGGTCTTGAAAATAATTGTAAAGAAGCAAACCTTGTGATGTGGGATAAAAAGAATCTCATCTTTGGAACTTTAGTCACTCCTGTTATCTTGTATGGATGTGAGGTTTGGAGTTGCAACATCTCTAGGAAATCCTAGAGAAAGATTGAGCAAATCCAAAAGAGTTTTATATGTATAACCTCAAAATCAAAAGAAATACCCCCTACCCTATTCTCCTTATACAGGTGGGTCTTTCCCTTATTGAGAGCCTAACTATGACTAGGCTCCTGTTGTATAAGCACAAAATAAATAATATGGGAGACCAGAGAATTCCTAAGATAGCTTTAAATTCCATCCAAAACCACCTAAGGCTTAAGAAATATTGGTATAAAGATACCAGGGTGTGGTTAAATAGTTGGGAGATCGATGAAAATGTTGCATTGCAAAATATTAATAATTTTAAAAATATTGTTACTTATAAGTTTAAAGAGAAAATGTGGTGTGAGAAATATTTAAAGGCTAAAAAGGAAAATTAAGATACTATAAGAAGGTAATAAACCCCACTCTATAAGATCAAAAGTATCTCTCTGATTTAACTAGTTCAAAGAAAAAAATCAATATAACCAAAATAAGAACGAAATATCATGATCTCCATAGTGAAATAGTTCGTTGGGAAGTTCCTAAAACACTATGGGTGGAAAGGATTTGCCATATCTATGAGAATATGAACATTGAAGATGAAAATCACTTCCTCTTAGAGCACCCTGCACACACCCACATTGGATTTCGGTTTCATAATCTTTGTTGCAATACCGACCTTCCTAGCCTTTTAGCATATTAAAATTATAGTGAGCTCGGAACACTTCTCTACAAGCTCTTTGAGCACAGGAATACAATTTTAAAACAAAGTAAATAATCTGTTTCTTTAGGTCTGATAGACCAAAGTTTGGTCTCAGTGGACATTAACCAACATCATCATCATCATCATTATGTATTTTTCATAATTAATATATATAATTCTAATACTTTTTACAGAATTCCAATCAAACTTCAAATAAAATAAGAAAACAAATTTAATTTTAAAATTTTAAAATATAATATTTTTAAATTAAAAAAAAATATAAGATATTTTTTAACTACATCCACTAATTAATGACTTGGAAGGCTTACTATAACCTTGCAAAGGATGAACTATAAAAATATTCATAAAAGGAGACCTAGCCCTCGAAGAGCATCAACTAAAAAATGTTACAGGAAGAGCTATGGCTACGAGTAAATGACAAACATTAATGTAAATCAAGGTCATGCTAAATCACTAGGAAAACATCTACTTAACAAATAACAACAAACATTAATGTAACCTAAGGTAGCGAAGCACCAAAGCATAGGGCACTCATTAAGAAGAGTAACATAAAAGTCGTTTATATTTTCAACTAATTTTACGAAGAAAAAAATATTATTTTTTATTTTAATCAATTTATAAATATTTGAAGTTTAATATCATAAAAGTATATATTATTTAAGCATCATCTATTAATTTATTCAAAATTATAGGTTATTTATGCATTCATGTATCAATTACCAATTTTCTATTTATCAACAATCAATTATTTTTAATATTTTTTTCATTTCTCACATTTTATTTATTTATCTTCCAATCAATTACGACTTATATCTTCATCAGCTACCATTTGTTTTATATATAAATATTTTTATAATTGTTTATTTCAAATTTTGAACTACTGATACACTCAATCTCAAGAGTACAGTTGTGACATCCTCATGCAATCTAAATGAGTTATCTCTCACAAAGTGTGAGTTGTTCACCCATCAACTATGAGTTATCTATGCATCAACTACTAGTTATCCATGGATCAAGAACTAGTTATATATGCATCAAATAGAATCAATCTTGATAGTACACTTGTCTCATACTCATCCAATCTAGAAAAAACATAAGTGCTTGTGCACACAAAATCTTAAATAAAAACATCTATCAGCATAAATGTAATTGGTAAAATTCTCAGATAATAAAAAAAATTGGTAGTTGATGCATGGATAACTCAAAGTTATTGCATGACAAGTATTAGTTGATGCATGGATAACACAATTATAAAAAAAGATTATATCACATTCAGTTATAGAGAACATTATATAAAAAATAAGATGCATGGATAATGGGAACTTACTCTCATACAACTAATACAACTAGTTTAAATAAAAAATAGTTAGCAATAACATATTCCTCACACAAAACAACTTTATTACAACTAAGCATGAAAAACAAGTAAAAATGGCATAGAATCAATAGAAGGAAGGGAAAATTTATGTTTCCTTTTGGAAATGGGAAATATTGTAGGCATTATGTATGAAAATAAAAGTTTCTCCTCATAATATCCATAGCAACATTTTATCGACCTTCACATTCAGGTTTTATAGGAATTTTTGTTGAAATAATGTAGAAATGCTTGCAGAGTATCTAGGATTAGGGTTGATGTGTACTTTCTATGTTTAGTATGTAGAGGTTTCAGATCCACATCTTATGGATCTAGATGTTGGTTTGTTATGATAAGCTACATCTATATATTGTAACTACTTCACATTAATCAATTGAATTGGTTTGACCATTCCTTGTGTAAGCCAGACTATGAGCTCTACTTTGTCTGCCTTCTAATTCTTAGTTGGTATCAGATCTGTAAGGTGAGTACTGGAGCCAAAAAAATTTTAAGTCATTGCCATTGCTTCCTAATTTGCGCCACCATTGTGAGCATGTTGAGCATGTGATGACCATGAGAGATTAGAAGCTGGGTGATTGGGTGAAGAGAGGTTGTGAGAAGGAGGCACTCGTGAGTCAATTATTGTATGCCACCATCAAATTTTATATTCTATATTCTGAAATTAATTCTTCCTTCATCGATTGCTGACATCACTGCTCTACTAGTGCCACTCAATGAGTGAACGTTACAGCGTAGAGTGTGGAGGCCGCCCACGACTGTTCTTTGAAACAGAATCACACTTCTTTGAAACTAAATCGCAGCTCGTGCCAAGTCTAGAAGTCGTCTGAAGGAGAAACGTGATATCGATTGGTGAGTCGATAGGCTGGATATTACTACTCCTTCTACTTTGAGATCACTGCATCCAATTCAGAGGAGCTGCAGAGCCAAATTTTTTTGCCCGAGTAAGCATAAGCGTGGAGAAGGATGATAATTTTTTTTTTTAGCATGGAGATCACTGTGCTAGGTGCACGTGTTGAAGGAGGCACATAGGTGTATGCTGAGCTCTTACCATTCACCCTGAAGTTTGCTATGTGAGGAACATATGTGAAGTTTGATGTGTCAAGGTTTGAAAATCATGTAGATTGGTGCATTCTTGGAACCTCCTATCACCTAAAGAAGAGAAGCGGTGGGACCACCACAAACATTAAGAGGAAAAGTGGTGCTCAAGTAGTGGAACCGCCTGTTAGCCATAGTTGAGAAGCGGTGGCATCGCTGAAATAGTGAAGATAAAGAGTAGTTCTCAAGGCTTTCCTTGCACTGATTTCGGGCACCACTCCCAGAAATTCTTTTGACAAAAATAAAAGGTGTAGTTCTACATTTTTTTATCATATTGGTTATAGATTATCTCTCTAGCTCAGCTGAAATAAGGTAAAATGGAAAATCCACCTCTTACTGATAGGTATATCAATGAAGCATCCAAATTAAATGATGAAAATTATGTAAATTGGAAATTTAAGATGATGATTGTGCTTGAATCCGCTAATGCATGGTTGATTGTGATCGGTGATGAGTTGAGGCCTGCAACTGATACATTGCTTCCATACTAGAATAAGCAAGATCTGAAAGAAAAACTGACATTAACGATGTCTATCAAAGATAACATCATTCTGCATATCAGAAACTGTACGACATCCAACGCAACATGGGACATGCTCAAAGGTCTATATGAAGCAACTGATGCAAATTGGTTTTTGTTTCTCAAAACCAAATTGTTCTCAATCATGATGGAGGCTAATGAAGGGGTAAGCAAATTTATTTCTCACATTAAAGAACTCAGTGATAAATTGGGTGACATAGGTGAAGTTATTGAAAGTTTTGATTTAGTAACAGTCACTCTAAAAGGCTTACTAACAGAAAACAAACTGTTTATCTAAGCACTTGTAGCGAAAGAAAAACCCCCAAATTTTGAAGAAATTACAGGGATTCTAATCCAAAAAGAAGAAAGAATGAAGAACTATGATCTGGATGCTGGAGGTTCATAGTTGGCACTGATGGCAAGAGGTCGATATTCACACAGAGGAAAACCATGGAGTAGACCATGAAATGGAGACAGAGGAAAACAATGGAATGGAGATAGAGGAAAATTTCATTCAAAACATAAAGGCATGGCTCAGATTGATTCTAATATAAGTAATGTATATGGTTATCATTGGGGCAAACCAAGACAGCTCAATAGAAATCATTATCAAAAGAATTTCTATAGAAATCGAAACTACAACGGAAGTCACAATGGAAATTTTGCAAATACAGACACCACTGAAATTAATGACTTTAAAAATATGAGATTATTTATTTCTGAAGATGCTCTGTCTGTTGAGACAGACAATGAGAATGCATGGTTCATAGATTCAGGTGCATCTGCACATATGTCTTGTAAGAGAGAATGGTTCGATGAATGCAATGACAAACATGATGTCACTCATATCTATTTAGGAGATAATAGGTCACACTAAGTGCAGGGTTATGGAATAATAAAAGTAATATTATCTAATGGTCAATTGGGACAGATTCATAATGTCATGTGTGTTCCTGGCATTAAGAAAAAATTAATATCTGTTTCAACCATAACCGAGAATGACGTGAAGGTAGAGTTTGGCAAGTACCAATTCCATATCAAAGACATTCGAAACCACTTCAAGATCGTTGCTACATGTTCAAGATGTGGAGGACTATACAAGCTGGATGTGAGCAAAGACGGTCATCAGGAACTTGTATCCATCGTAATCACCACAGAGGAACTCTGGCATGAGAGGTATGGCCATATTAACCACCATGATATTGTATTACTTCAAAGGAAATCTATGGTTGAAGGTCTTACTGTAATAAATAATGAACATTTATAATGTAGTGCATGTGCACTTGGAAAACAACATTGAAATGAATTCCCAATACATCAAGAAAAGAGGCAAATTGGTCTGCTTGAATTAATTCATACACACCTATGTGGACCTATGCAAACTAGATGTTTAGGAGGTGCATCATATTTTCTAACATTTATTGATGATAGATATATATACACATGGGTGTACTTCATAAGAAGGAAATGATATGTATTTGAATACTTCAAGGATTTCAGAACCATGATTGAATAAGAAGACAGAAAAATGCATTAAAATTCTCAGATCAGACAATGGTGGTGAGTATGTGTCTGGAGCTTTCAAGAAATACTGTAAGGAGAATGGAATCCAACAACAGTTTACAGTATCACACACTCCTCAACAAAATTGGATAGCAGAGCAAAAGAATAGAACACTAGTCGAATGTGCACGCAGCATGCTATAAGGTAACCAAATTTTGAATGGTTTTTGGGAAGAAGCCGTGAATACTATTGTATATTTGAAAAATATCAGTTTGAAAAAAAATTAGAATTTCAAACACAATTTGAGGTTTTCAATGGATATAAACCACAAGTTAGGAATCTAAGAATCTTTGGTTGTAAAGCATTTGCGCACATACCAAAAGATGATAGGAGGAAACTAGATGCTAAATCACTTAAATGTGTCTTTGTTGGGTATTGCAATGATCACAAATCCTATAAGTTGTTTCATCCTAGCACTCATAAATTAATTGCTATATAGATGTGGTGTTCCATGAACATACAGATACAAGTAACAAAACAAAAAAATGGCATAGTCTGACTAACAATGATGAATATGTCAAGTTAAACTCAATAGTTCAGGCTCAGGAAGTGGAAGAGCCACAAGAGAAGCAGGAGGAACAGAATAACAGAAGCAGTAGTGAAAGAAGCAGAAGCAGCAGTGAAAGTAGCAAAAGCAGAATGAGTACTTCTACAAGTTCAGTGGAAGACACAACAAAAAGTAGAAGGATTATGGATGGAACCCCTGCAGGTAATTTAATTCTAAGAAGGTCAACAAGACAGACTCGTACCCCTCCAAGGTACAATGACTATGCTCTAATGTCTAATTTAATGAATATCAGTGAACCAATGAATTACAAACAAGCCAAAGATAAAGCATAATGGGTTGAAGCAATGAATGAAGAATATAACTCAATTATGAAAAATAAGACTTGGGAATTGACTGAGTTACCAGAGGATAAGACACCCATAGGCTGTAAATGGTTTTTTAAATATGAGCTTAAATAAGATGGTAGCAGAGAAAGATTTAAAGCAAGACTAGTAGCAAAAGGCTATACACTAAAGGAGGGAATTGACTTTGAGGATACTTTTGCACTAGTCAAAAAACTAAACACAATTAGAGTTTTGGTTGCATTAGCCACAACACATAAATGGAAAATCCATCAATTAGATGTAAAATAAGCTTTCCTAAATGGAAATTTAAAAAAAGAAGTCTACTTAGTTCATCCCGGAGGCTTTGTACAAAAAGGTGAGTAACATATTTTATGTAAACTAAAGAAAGCTATTTAAGGATTAAAACAGGCTCCTAGGTCATGGTACATAAAGCTTGATACCTTCTTTAATAATAAAGGTTTAGTTAAAAGAAAAAGTGATCCTAACCTTTACATGAAGAAAAATAAGGAAGAAAATATTTGTTTGATATCTCTATATGTAGATGACCTCATCATTACAGGGAATGAATGTAAGTTGATTACATAAATAAAAAACCAACTATCACAATAGTTTGAAATGAAAGACCTTGGAGAACTACACTATTGTTTGGGACTTGAAGTTTGGAGAGAAGCTGGAAAAACTATGGTCACTCAAAGTAAGTATGTAAGGGAAATATTGAATAGATTCAACATGAATGATTGCAATGTATCATCAATTCCTTTAGAACAAAATGTGAAATATGCAGTCAAGATGGATCAAAGGATGCAGATGGTACTTTGTATCAACAATTGGTGGGAAGCCTGAATTATATCACTACCACAAGGCCAGATATATCATATGCAATCATCATTTTGAGCCAGTTTATGGCTAAACCAAATGACAACCATTGGATAGAAGGAAAGAAAGTCCTTATATATCTGAAAGGGACAATGAACTTTGGTCTTTTATACACTGATAAGTTTGATGTTCAATTGGTAGGTTTTTTTGATTCTGATTGGGCAGGAAATCTAGATGACATAAGATCTACTATAGGATATGCATTAAACATTGGATTTGGAGTCCTATCATGGAGCAACAATAAACCGCCAACTATTACTCTATCATCCACAGAAGCTGAATACAAAGCCATGTCTAGTTTAACATGTGAAGTTGTCTGGTTGAGGAGGATTCTTGAAGACATTGGAGAAAAGTAAACATAACCCACAAAAGCACATTTTGATAATCAAAGTGCAGTAAAATTGGCACACAAACCTATTTATCATGCAAGGACAAAACACATTGAACTCCAACATCATTTTATCAGAGAAAAGATTGAGTCTAAGGAAATTAAACTTTTTTATTGTAACTCAAGTGATAATGTCCCTAACATATTTACCAAACCTGTTGGCAAGATTCACTTTGATATCCTTAGGAATAAATTAGGTGTTGTAGAAAATCCATTTCTACATTAAGGGGGTATGTTGGAATAATCTAGAAATGCTTGCTGAGTATCTAGGATTAGGGTTGATGTGTACTTTCTATGTTTAGTATGTAGAGGTTTTAGATCCACATCTTATGGATCTAGTTATTGGGTTGTTATGATAATCTACATCTATATATTGTAATTACTTCACATTAATCAATTGAATTGGTTTGACCATTCCTTGTGTAAGCGAGCCTATGAGCTCTTCTCTGTCTACCTTCTAATTCTTAGTCATTTCACCTTCCTTTACATTCACCTTAATTAAGGAAAATTGGTGTTATTTTCTTCTTGTTGAAGCTTAGAATATTCAATAACTTGAATCTAGTTGCGTATTTGTATACCTCTTTTCTTTGAAGGAAAATATTTAGATTAAAATCTTTTTGGGAATTATTTATTTACTAGCACACCCATATAGTTTGTTGTTGAATCACGTCTATAGGGATTAAATGGTTAAGAAATAGTTATATGGAATGGAAGACACTTTGTATTTTTTTATTCCTCATATTCTTTTAGATAAATACGTTCAAGTATGAGTTATCCATGCCTAGCTACATCTTATCACCTGCATTCTTCTTGTTATCCATTTATAAACTATGAGTTATTTTTTGTATATTTTTTTAAATTTTATCTTACATTCTTCTAGTTATATTCCATGAACTATTGGTTATCCATTCATTAGCTATGACTTATCCATGCATTGCTACCCTTATCCATTCATCACCTAGCTAGTAATTGATTATTATATATATTATAAATGTTTATTTCGAATTTTGAACAACTGCCATAAAATCAATCTCGATGGTACACTTGTTTCATTCTTGTTTGTAGATTAAAAAGCATAGGACCTAGTCCACCCCAAATCTCAAATAAAAACCTCTATGGACATAATTAGTAATATCATATTAATACAATTTATTAGTCCCAAATTTGCCTAAATAATTTTAAATAAAAAAATCATTTATTTCTTTTAGATTAAAAATAAAAATAACCATAATATTTCACCATATAAATTGAGTTTTATATTTTTTAAATTCAACTAAACTCTTTTAAATAAAAAAACATAAATAACTATAATATCTCACAATATAAATCAAACTTTATATACATTCTATAATCAATTAAATATCTACATATATGATATATAATCAATTAAATATCTGCATATATCATTTTTTTTTCCACAGAAAAAATTCATAACTTTATATACAAGATTCAAAATTACATTTTTTAGATGATCCACTATCAAAATGATAAGTGTCCATTTGATCTATACAATCAGCTCAGAAAATATTATACAAAATATCAAAAAATAATTCTTCATTACAAGTATCATCTATATACCGCAGATATCCATCAAAAATCAACAACCAGTCAAGCGGTTGTCCACAAATACTTCACAAAAAGTTCAGCTCCATTGCATAAATATTCATTACAGGTATCGTCCATATACAATAGCTATTCATCAAGGAAACAGGCAAGCTGTTGTCAACAAATACTGCACAAAAAACTGCATTATCATGAAAGTCATTACCATAAATGTCATTAAAAATCATCCAAGTATACAATCTGTCTATACAAAAAAGATAATTGTATTATCTTCCATACAGTAATCAGCTCCAAACATTGCATAAGTATCTCCATAGCAAATCATATATAGGACTAAGTCCATAAAAAATTCACTGAATAGTTCAGATTGTCAACAAAAACAGAAAGATTAGATCATAATATCTTAAAAAGAGCAGTAACCAATAGACCAGCTCAAAAAACATGATAGGTATCAAGTCTCTCAGATCCAATAAACTCAGAGATAAGCTAATATCCATTCTTAACTTTTCCACCATCATTGGCTAACTTATCAGCTAATGCATTTCTTTCTCTATAAATGTGTTTGAAATGTATTTGCTCAAATAAACCAGATAGTCTGTTGACTTCTTGTAGTAACTGAGCAAGTTGCAGATTGTGAATTCTGAATTTACTTGCAATCCAGTTAATGACTAGCAAGGAGTCTCCAAACACCTGGATTTTAGATAGCTGCTTGTCCAATGCCAAAATTAAAAGTAATTTCAAAGCATATAACTCGACAAGATTGTTAGTACCTATCCCCAAACCAGCTTTAAAGGTGAAAAAATGATCATCTTTGAGGAAAAGAATAACCCCAGCGCCACACAGGTGTGTATCACCAGAAGTTGAACCATCAAAAAAACCCTAAGGTTTAGATTTGTCAATAATCTCCTCAGTAATGATTCTAATCTTCAATACTTCACTATATTGAGGATAAGAATAAAGTAAACCCAAACTAGATGCAGAAACCTACGTAGGAGATGAAGTAAAATCATCAAAACAACTACGATTCTTAGCCTTCCAGATAAACCAAGTTACAATGACAAGAAAAGATCTGATTGATTTTACCTTGTTATTGAAACACCAATTCTTCATACAAGAAAGAATCGAGTCCCCAAACCATAAATTCTTAATTTTTACATTAGACTCTATCTCCCTCCAAACAGATTTAGTATAAGGACATTCATTCCCTAAATGAAAATTTGTTTCAGCATCATCTTTGCATAGGTAGCATCATCCTGACCCCTCCCAACCCCTGATTTTAAGTATATCCCATGTAAGGGCTTTACCTGAGAATAAAAACCAGAAAAATATTTTTGACTTAAGGGGGAACTTAAGTTGCCAAATCGTGCTCCACCACCAAGCAGTTTCCATCTCATGTTTTTCCAGAATCAAATGCATGTATCCATCTTTAGGAGGATACTTACCATATTTTTCCTGGTTCCATACAAGCACATCATCATCATTTTTCAATCTGATATGACTAGATTTTAGGATGACTAGGTATCCATTCCATACATTAATATCCTGAACCTCAACAAAACCAAGTACTTCAGCACTTATCCATCCTTGTTCCATCAAATGAGACATTGTTGATGACCCAATATCTTTCAGAAAGAAAAAACCTAGAGAATGTAGAATATCAATCAAGTGAGAGGGTAAGCTATGTCGCCATTTACAACCTTCCCAAGGATCCAAACCAATACGAACATCAGCTCCATTCGCAACCTTCCAAACAAGAAAATCACCGATAAGATTAAAAGACTAGAGCACAGATTTCTAACAAATAGGTATACCTATTTTCTTCTTATCCTTGACTCTTATCTAGTCTAGCAATGTAAGAGGCCTAATATATTTATGACTGACAATCTAAACCCATAGTCCCGAGCCATGGATAATGTTCCATACACTGTTAGTAGCAAGTGCTTTGGAAAATAGAGTAGGTACTTTCAACCCCCACCCACCCATGGATTTTTTATTTGCCAATACCTTCCAAGAAATCCAAGGCAATCCAAAAGATGATCCACAGCTACGAGACCATAAAAATTTAAAACATAGATTTCTAATTTTCTCAATAATCTCTACTGGAATCCAGAAGTGCATCGAGTAAACAGGAAAAGCCTCAAGGACAGACTTTATCAAAATAAGCTTACCACCCTTGGACAACCATCTAAAGCTCCAATTCTTAATGTGTTTTTTAGCTTTTGCAATGAGACAGTCCCAATCTTTCAGTAAATATCTGCAAGGTTTTAGAAAAAAACTAAGGTATTTCATACCACTATAAATTTTTAGAACAATGAATGAAAAAATGTTTGTAAAGATATCAACTCTGTATCATCCAGCACAAAATAATAGAAAGATGATTTATCCTCATTAATCATCATCCCAGAGGCTTTAGTAAAATCCATCAAAATTTCATACAAAGTTGATAAAGACTCTAGGAAGATCCATCAATGATCATTACAATGTCATCCAGAAAAAGAACATGAGTCAATGAAATATTATTTCCAAAATAGATGCCCCTGTAAACACCACTTAATTTAGCAAAAAGTAGATCCCTACCCAGACCTTCAACAACAACAAGAAAAAGCAAAGGGGCAAGTGGACACTCTTGTCTAAGTCCACGACCAGACCTAAAGAAGCTAGAAGCCACACCATTAATCAAGACATAAAAAGATACAAAGGTTAGGTTGCTCATAACCCAAATAATGAAGGATACATCAAATCCCATTTTGGTTAAAATAACCCGCAAAAAAGTCCAACTGACTCTATTGTAGGATTTAGACAGATCAATTTTCAGAACCACAGACTATAAACCCTTACAATGAATAGAATGAATGCCTTCGTGAATAGCACCCACAACATCATGGATTTGTCTGCCAGGAAAGAACTCAAACTGCTCATTTGAGATATATCTGCCTAGAACCTTCTTAATTCTGGTAGATATAATCTTACCAATAATCTTATAACTAAAATCACATAAAGAAATGGGATTGAAAACATCAAAAGTACTAGGAAAATCAGATTTAGGAATTAAGGCAATGAAAGTTGTGTTAAAAACAGCTAGAATTTTTCCATTCTTCCTAGAATCCTCGATAACCCTTAACAGATCCATACCCATCACATCAAAAAGAACCCTATAAACCTTTACAGGAATCCCATCCAGACCCAGAATCTTATCATTTTTACTCAGAGCAAGAATAGATCTTATCTCATCTAGAGTAATAGGGTTCATAAGATCAGAATTCTCCTCAAGAGATATAGATGATGGAAAATTATCAGCAATTTTCAAAAGTTCAAGAAGATGAAGATTTGTATCAGCCTGAAATAAAGTCTCAAAATGCTGAACACCAGCCCCAACAATAGCATCAAAACCTTCCACCATACCGCCCCTATCATATTTGATCTTCCATATTGAGTTAACATTCTTTCTTTGATTAGCGAATTTGTGGAAAAAGGGTGTATTATCATCCCCACAAAGCAATTGGATAGCCCTACTTTTCTGTCTGGCTTCATGTTCACGATCCAAGAGGATTTTTCTCTTTTGAGATTCCAAATCAATCAAAGATGCCTTATCCTCTTGAGAAGAGAAAGCAAAACCAATCTTATGAGAAAAAACTGTGAGTAAAATTTCAATTTCCACTAAATCTTTGAGCTCCACCTCCTTTTTCAAAACATACCAAGAAATGGAAACATCCTTAACATGCTTGACATTAGACGCAAAATGTGATGCAGGGGTAACATGCAAATTATCAGAGTAGACCACCCATGATTCTTTTAATAATTTAACCAAATCATCATTTACAAGCCAATGTGCATTAAACTTGAAAGGGATTCTCAATTGAATCCCCCTATTCAAAATCTGAAGAAATACAGGTTGATGGTCAGAATTCCCACCACATCCCACCCACTAATGATAAAAGAAATCAATATCTAACAGGTTAGCCGATACAAGAAACCTATCCAATATTTTACAAATGATCTCATCCCCTAATCTTCTATTAGTCCATGTGGGAAGAATAACAGAAGGTACAATGTCCACAAGTCCAAACGTCTCCAAATATTTTGTAAAAAAATCAGATAGAGAATCCAATCTTGCTCTAGTACCCCAAATCTCAGACAATTGCATGGAAAAATTCAAATCCCCTCCTAGGATTAAATTTTCACATTTAAGGCAGTCCAATTCCATAAGATTATTCCAGAAATCTACTCTGTCAATATATGGACCATAGATGTTGGAAAAACATATATCCAAATTGAGTTCAATTGAAAACAAAGAAGCACAAAGACCCGAACCCACACCCCAGGCATTCAATAAGTGAAAAAATATGGATCTCCAACCTAAGAGAAGACCTCCCGATTTGCCTCTAGAATCAACAAAAAGAAAGGTTTAGCCAATCATCATGAATTCTAGTTCACCCACAAACAAGATCCCATTACCCATAGATTCTTGCAAAAATAAAACATCAATAAGCTGATCTTCAACTAACCTGCACACCGCTAGTTTTTTTGGTTAACTAGCCAAACCATGAAAGTTAAGGGTCATTAAAATCATAAGGTAACCTTAACGGGGGCTAACACTGCTCTAAGTGCACCGGTTTCTATATTCTGATCAATATCCTTTAAAGGTAGACCATCAGAACAAAAACCTGAAATACCTCTACCCAATCCAAAGCCAAATGTAATAGGATAATCCCCTGTCAATTTAGTACAAGACCTAAGGAAATAACTAGGTCCATTATCATCTTTCTCAAAAGGGGAAATGAACCCCAGATTCCTGAACGGAGAACCAGACAAGACACCATACTCTGAATTACCGACAGATACCTTTGAAATCCAATTCAAATCCATACCCTGAAAAGGTAAACTGAGGGGTTTAAGAGTCTGAATGTAGGACTGCATAGGAAGAGACTTCCCATTAGGAGACAAACCCAAACCCTCGTCCCCATGTCTCACCAAATCAATACTCACATCAGAAATGTCAACATGAGGCACAATAGGATTTTTTACCCTCCAAACATATTTAGGTTTATGTAAACTATCATCACGATAATTCCTATTAAGGGATAAATGACAGTGAGAAACCAAATGACCATAATCATGACATCTATTACATTTGAAAGGTACTCCTACATAATCCAATGATTGACTAAAAATAGATTCTTCATGCTTAATAGCAATATCAGATGCAAGTTCATTTCGAAGATCAATTAATACCAAAACCCTCCCCAAACAACAAACCCCCGAGTCTAAAAAGGATAGATCAGCCTCTAGAAATGTCCCCAGGGTATTTGCAATAAGTTTAAAGAATTCCAATGACCAGAATTCAAAGGGTAAATTAGGTAAGTTCACCCAAATAGGCATCGAGTCATACTTCTCAGTACGCGGATCAAAAAGTGGTGTCCAGCGTTTGAGCAACAAACTAGAACAATCCCATTTCGATACCCCGGCCAGAATGCAAGCAGCGTCTTCTTATTTCTTGAACTTGAAATCTAGCCACCCCTAAGGGAGAACAAAAATATCAGGACAGGTAACGATATTTTTCCAGGAATCAAGAACCCACTTCTTAACGCCATCAGAAGATACTCTACGCCCTCCAAATATTCCCACCAGCGTAAGTGCATTAGTAAGCACAATATTATTCAAAGCAATGTGCTCTCCAACCACTAGAAGCATAAAATCCACTTTAGGAACATGTTTATTGCTGCGCTTATGAACAACAGGTAAAATGTCAGGTTCTAAACACAATGAAGGACATTGCATATCGCATACCCCCAAATCTAAGGGCAACGAATGCACCTCATCAAACCCACCAAATTATTTACCAACAACCCCCACCTTCGATACTATATTATCGCACGACACTTCAGAAACAAGTCCCTTGGAAAAATCAAAACTTAAATCAAGACCTAAATTTGCCAAATCTGGTTCATCACAAACAAACCCTAGACATGGACCCAAATCCATAAGACTCACCGATGAAACCTGCTTAAGCGCAGTATAATCAAGTGTAGGAACTATTACTTCTCCACATTTCTCCACCCGGCAAGCAAATGGAGATACCGACTCAAAACCAACAGAGGGAAGCTGAGGCACAGAGACCATAGTATTCTGCTGTGTATGTCCCACAAAATGAACCGGAGAAAGACAAAGATCTACAAATTCATTAACTAGTAAATATAATCTACTTCATAAAACAAATTCATTATAGTAAATATCCATGATTGTGCTACCATTATCATTGTCAAAGTGATAATGAGAAGAGAAAGCATGATTAATAAAAACAAATTGAGTGTTGAACTTCTTATCTCTCCAATAAAAATGAAGATATGACAATACTCTAGAAGTGTTGTTTTTTTACTGACCAAAAATATTTATAATCGAAGTACAATTTTCATCTCTTCCATAAAGTTTAAAAAATAACCTTTCTTATCTTGATTAACCTAAACTAAGATTAATAGTTTCTTTATATTACTAAAAAAAATGAGAACACTTCCCAAATATGATAATATCTCTCGGATGGCTTTGCATTCATCAATAACATGTTGGAGGCATTGTTAACATGATAACTTTGTGACAGTAGTTTTATTTTTTTGGGTTATATGCCTCTAAAGCGAAAAGAAAAGGGCCCAGGGATCTTAATAAATTTTAGTTGAAGAAAAAAGCAAAAAGAGGTGTCCACTATCTTTTAAGAGGACATATGACTTAAAGATGCTAGAGATAGTGATGTAAGAAAATTTTCACTAAATTTTGTACAGGTGAAATTGTAATTAAGAATGGTTACTTTCAAAGCGAAGCAATGAGCAATGAAGGTGGTCTTCATGCATAGAGTTGGGCTTGGTAGTCTTCCCGCCACGAAATCAAGAAAATTTTTATGCTCAAGATATAGTCTATGGGTTATTTTCCATTTTTTTTTAAAAACAAATTTGCCAATTTGCGATTTTTTTAATATGATTTGCCCAAATTCCATGGGATATTTTTTTTACTATAAAATAGCCAAAATTTTTGAACAACTACATGAAATCCTTATAGATTTCAATATTTTTTAAAAAATATCGCTCAAACATTTTAGGATCGCAAATTTAAGAATCAATAAGATTCCCCATAACAATATCTTATTTTAATGCTAAACTTATGTTCAAACATAATAATATCTTATTTTAGAAATAAACTTTATTTTAATCATGATAATATCTTATTTTAGTGCTAAACTTATTTTCAACCATGGCAATATCTTACAGGTAGAGGCTCATTATGTGAATTTGATTAAGGGTGATAAAAAAAGTTAACTTTGAAAAAAAATTATTTAAATTTCTCATAATTTAAGAAAACATTGCTCATAATAATAATAATAATCTATTTTTAAGGAGGAGCAAACATGTCACTTATAAGAATTAAACATGAATATGAAAATTAAAACTCATTCCTTCCAACCACACATTCTATACATCTATACATGATAAGTCTTAATTAATGCATTAATAACACAAACATAAAAAAACAAATTTCACGTTCAAAATGCTTATAATAACATATTTCTCACACAAAACAACTGAATTACAACTAACCATTAAAAAAACAACCAACCATTAAAAAAAGCAACTAGTATATAACTTATCTGATGCACTTAACTTACACACACTTAACTTGGTTGTTTAACAACCTTAAAGAAGCTAACGACCACAAAGAAATGCAACTTTCATTTATTCTGATTGGGCAGGAAATCCAGATGACATAAGATCTACTACAGGATATGCATTCAACATTGGATCCAGAGTCCTATCATGGAGCAACAAGAAACCACCAACTATTTTCCTATCATCCACAAAAGCTGAATACAAAGCCATGTCTAGTGCAACATGTGAAGCTGTCTGGTTGAGGAGGATTCTTGAAGACATTGGAGAAAAGTAAACAGAACCCACAAAAGTACATTGTGATAATCAAAGTGTAGTCAAATTGGCACACAACCCTGTTTATCATGCAAGGACAAAAAACATTGAACTCCAACATCATTTTATCAGAGAAAATATTGAGTCTAAGGAAATTAAACTTATTTATTATAACTCAAGTGATAATGTTGTTGACATATTTACCAAACCTGTTGGCAAGATTCACTTTGAGATCCTTAGGAAGAAATTAGGTGTTGTAGAAAATCCATTTCTACATTAAGGGGGTATGTTGGAATAATCTAGAAATGCTTGCAGAGTATCTAGGATTAGGGTTGATGTGTACTTTCTATGTTTATTATGTAGAGGTTTCAAATCCACATCTTATGGATCTAGTTGTTGGTTTGTTATGATAAGCTACATCTATATATTGTAATTACTTCACATTAATCAATTGAATTGGTTTGACCATTCCTTGTGTAAGCGACCCTATGAGCTCTGCTCTGTCTATCTTCTAATTCTTAGTCATTTCACCTTCCTTTACATTCACCCTAATTAAGGAAAATTGGTGTTATGTTCTTCTTGTTGAAGCTTAGAATATTCAATAACTTGAATCTAGTTGTGTATTTGTATACCTCTTTTCTTTAAGGGAAAATATCTAGATTAAAAGCTTTTTTAGAATTATTTATTTACTAGCACACCCATATAGTTTGTTGTTGAATCACGTCTATAGGGAATAAGTGGTTAAGAAATAGTTATATGGAATGGAAGACACTTTGTATTTTTTTATTCCTCGTATTCTTTTAGTTAAATAGGTTCATGTATGAGTTATCCATGCCTAGCTACATGTTATCACCTGCATTCTTCTTGTTATCCATTTATCAACTCTGAGTTATTTTTTGTATATTTTTTAAAATTTTATCTTACATTCTTCTAGTTATCTTCCATGAACTATTGGTTATAAATTCATCAACTATGAGTCATAAATGCATTGCTAGCCATATCCATTCATTACCTAGCTAGTAATCGATTATTATTATATATATATATTATAACTGTTTATTTTGAATTTTGAACAAATGCCATAAAATCAATCTCGACGGCACACTTGTTTCATCCTCATTCATAGATTAAAAAGCATAGGACCTAGTCCACCACAAATCTCAAATAAAAACCTCTATGGACATAATTAGTAATATCATATTAATACAATTTATTAGTCTCAAATTTGCCTAAATACTTTTAAATAAAAAATTCATTTATTTCTTTTAGATTAAAAATAAAAATAACCATAATATTTCACCATATAAATTGAGTTTTATATTTTTTAAATTCAACTAGACTCTTTTAAATAAAAAACATAAATAACTATAATATCTCACAATATAAATCAAACTTTATATACATTTTATAATCAATTAAATATCTACATATATGATATATAATCAATTAAATATCTACATATATCATTTTTTTTTCCACAGAAAAAAAATCATAACTTTATATACAAGATACAAAATTACATTTTGTAGAGGATCCACTATCAAAATGATAAGTGTCCATTTGATCTATCAAGTCAGCTCAAAAAAGCTTATACAAAATATCAAAAAATAATTCCCCATTACAAGTATCATCCATATACTGCAGATATCTATCAAAAATCAACAACCAGTGAAGCTGTTGTCCACAAATACTTCACAAAAAGTTTAGCTCCATTGCATAAATCTTCATTATAGATATCATCCATATACAACAGATATCTATCAAGGAAATAGGAAAGCTACTGTCAACAAATACTACACAAAAAACTGCATTATCATCAAAGTCATTACCATCAATGTCATAAAAAATCATCCAAGTATACAATCCATGTATACAAAAAAGATAACTGTATTATCTTCCATATAGTAATCAGCTCCAAACATTGGATAAGTATCTCCATAGCAAATCATATATAATACTAAGTCCATAAAAAATTCACTAAACAGTTCAGATTGTCAACAAAAACAGAAAGATCAGATCATAATCTCTTAAAAACTTGCAATAACCAATAGAACAGCTCAAAAAACCTCATAGGGATCAAGTCTCTCAGATCCAATAAACTCAGAGATAGGACAATATCCATTCTAAACTGTCCCACCATCATTGGCTAACTTATCAGCCGATGCATTTCTTTCTCTATAAATTTGTTTGAAATCTGTCTGCTCAAATAAATCACATAGTCTGTTGACTTCTTGTAGTAACTGAGCAAGTTGCAGATTGTGAATTCTAAGTTTACCTGTAATCGAGTTAATGACTAACAAGGAGTCTCCAAACACCTGGATTTTAGATAGCTGCTTGTCCAATGCCAAAATTAAAAGTAATTTTAGAGCATATAACTCGACAATATTGTTATTACCTATCCCCAAACCAACTTTAAAGGTGAAAAAATTATCATCTTTGAGGAAAAGAATACCCCCAGCACCACACAGGTGTGGATCACCAGAAGCTAAACCATAAAAAAAACCCCATGGTTTAGGTTTGTCAATAATCTCCTCAGTAATGATTCTAATCTTCAATACTTCATTATCCTGAGGATAAGAATAAAGTAAACCTAAACTGGATGCAGAAACCTGCGCAGGAGATGGAGTAAAATCATCAAAACAATTATGATTCCTATCCTTCTAGATAAACCAAGTTACAATGATAGGAAAAGATCTGATTGATTTTACCTTGTTATTGAAACACCAATTCTTCATACAAGAAAGAAACGAGTCCCCAAACCATAAATTCTTAACTTTTACCTTAGACTCTATCTCCCTCCAAACAGATTTAGTAAAAGGACATTCAACCCCTAAATGAAAATTTGTTTCTGCATCATCTTTGCATAGGTAGCGTCGTCTTGGCCGCTCCCAACCCCTGATTTTAAGTATATCCCATGTAAGGGCTTTACCTGAGAATAAAAACCAGCAAAATATTTTTGACTTAAGGGAGCACTTAAGTTGCCAAATCATGCTCCACCACCAAGCAGTTTCCATCTCATGCTTTTCCAGAATCAAATGCATGTATCCATCTTTAGGAGAATACTTACCATATTTTGACTGGTTCCATACAAGCACATCATCCTCATTTTTCAATCTAATATGACTAGATTTTAGGATGGCTAGGTATCCATTCCATACATTAATATCCTGAACCTCAACAAAACCAAGTACTTCAACACTTAGCCATCCTTGTTCCATAAAATGAGACATTGTTGATGACCTAATATCTTTCAAAAGGAAAAAACCTGCAGAATGTAGAATATCAATCAAGTGAGAGGGTAAGCTATGTTTCCATTTACAACCTTCCCAAGGGTCCAAACCAATATGAACATCAGCTCCATTCCCAACCTTCCAAATAACAAAATCACCAATAAGATTAAAAGACCAGAGCACATATTTCCAACAAATAGATATACCTGTTTTCTTCTTATCCTTGACTCTTATCCAGTCCAGCAAAGTAAGAGGCCTAATATATTTTTGAGTGACAATCTGAACCCATAGTATCAAGCCATGGATAATGTTCCATATACTCTTAGTAGCAAGTACTTTGGCAGATAGAGCAGGTACTTTCAACCCCCACCCACCCATGGAATTTGGATTTGCCAAGACCTTCCAAGAAATCCAAGGCAATTCAGAAGATGATCCATAACTACCAGACCATAAAAATTTAAAACATAGCTTTGTAATTTTCTCAATAATCCCTACTGGAATCCATACGTGCATCCAGTAAATAGGCAGAGCTTCAAGGATATAGATGATGGAAAATTATCAGTAATTTTCAAAACTTCAAGAAGATGAAGCCTTTCCTATTAGCCTGAAATAAAGTCTCAAAATGTTGAACACCAGCCCCGGCAATAGCATCAAAACCTTCCACCATACTGCTCCTATCATCTTTGATCTTCCATATTGAGTTAACATTCTTTCTTTGATTAGTGAATTTATGGAAAAAGGGTGTATTATCATCCCCACAAAGCAACCAGATAGCCCTACTTTTTTGTATGGCTTCATGTTCACGATCCAAGAGGATTTTTCTCTTTCAAGATTCCAAATCAATCAAAGATGCCTTATCCTCTTCAGAAGAGAAACCAAAATTAATCTTATGAGAAAAAACTGTGAGCAAAATTTCAATTTCCACAAAATATTTGAACTCCACCTCCTTTTTCAAAACAGACCAAGAAATGGAAACATCCTTAACACGCTTGAGATTAGAGGAAAAATGTGATGCAGGGGTAACATGCAAGTTATCATAGTAAACCACCCATGATTCTTTTAATAATTTAACCAAATCACCATTTACAATCCAATGTGCATTAAACTTAAAAGGGCTTCTCAACTGAATCCCCTTATTCAAAATTTGAAGAAATACAAGTTGATGGTCAGAATTCCCACATCCCACCCACTGACGATAAAATAAATCAAGATCTAATAGGTCAGCCGATGCAAGAAACCTATCCAATCTTTTACAAATGCTCTCATCCCCTACTCTTCTATTAGTCCATGTGGGAAGCATAACAGAAGGTACAATGTCCACAAGTCCAAAGGTCTCCAAATATTTTGTAAAAAAATCAGATATAGAATCCAATCTTTATCTAGTACCCCAAATCTCAGATAATCCCATGGAAAAATTCAAATCCCCTCCTAGGATTAACTTTTCACATTTAAGGCAGTCAAATTCCATAAGATTATTCCAGAAACCTACTATGTCAATATATGGACCATAGATGTTGGCAAAACATATATCCAAATTGAGTTCAATAGAAAACAAAGAAGCACAAAGACTCGAACCCACACCCCAAGCATTCAATAAGTGAAAAAATATGGATCTCCAACCTAAGAGAAGACCTCCTGATTTGCCTCTAGAATCCATAGAAAGAAAGGTCCAGCCAATCATCATGGATTCCAGTTCACCCGCAAACAAGATCCCATTACCCACAGATTCTTGCAAAAATAAAACATCAATATGTTGATCTTCAACTAACCTGCACACCACTAGTTTTTTTGGTTTACTATTCAAACCGTGATAGTTAAGGGTCATTAAAATGATAAGGTAACCTTAACAGGTGCTAACACTGCTCTAAGTGCCTCGGTTGCAATAGTCTGATCAATATCCTTCAAAGGTAGACCATCAGAACTCAAACCCGAAATACCTCTGCCCAATCCAAAGCCAGATGTAATAGGATAATCCCCTGTCAATTTAGTACAACACCTAAGGAAATAACCAGGTCCATTATCAGCTTTCTTAAAAGGGGAGATGAACCCCAGATTCCTCCAAGAGAACCAGACATGACACCATCCTATGACTTACCAACAGATACCTCCAAAATCCAATTCAAATCCATACCATGAAAAGGTAAACTGAGGGGTTTAATAGTCTGAATGTAGGAATGCATAGGAAGAGCCTTCCCATCAGGAGATAAACCCAAACCCTCATCCCCAGGTATCACCAAATCAGTGCTCACATCAAAAAGGTCAACAGGAGGCACAACGGGATTTTTTACCCTCCAAACATATTTAGGTTTATGTAAATTCTCATCACAATAAATCCTATTTAGGGATAAATGATAGTGAGAAACCAAATGACCATAATCATGACATCTATTACATTTGAAAGGTACTCCTACATAATCCAATGATTGACTAAAAACATATTCCACATGCTTAATAGCAATATCAGATGCAAGTCCATTCTGAAGATAAATTAATACCAAAACCCTCCCCAAACAACAAACCCTTGAGTCTAAAAAGGATAGATCAACCTCTAGAAATGTCCCCAGGGTATTTCCCATAAGTTTAAAGAATTCCAATGACCAGAATTCAAAGGGTAAATTAGGTAACTTCACACAAATAGGCATCGAGTCATACCTCTCAGTACGTGGATCAAAAAGTGGTGTCCAACGTTTGAGCAACAAAACAAAACAATCTCATTTCCATACCCCGACCAAAATGCGAGCAGTGTCTTCTTCTTTCTTGAACTTGAAAGCTATCCACCCCCGAGGGAGAACAAAAATATCAGGACAGGTAACGATATTTTTCCAGGAATCAAGAACCCACTTCTTAACCCCATCAGAAGATAATCTGCGCCGTCCAAATCTTCCCACTAGCATTAGTAAGCACAATATTATTCAATGGCAATGTCCTCTCCAACCACTAGAAGTGGAAAATCCAATTTATGAACAGGTTTATTGCTACGCTTATGAACAACAGGTAAAATGTCAGGTTCCAAACACAACGAAGGACATTGCATATCGTAGACCCCCAAATCTAAGGGCAATGAATGCACCTCATCAAACCCACCAAACGATTTACCAACATCCCCCACCTTTGATACCATATTATCGCAAGACACTTCAGAAACAAGTCCCTTGGAAAAATCAAAACTTAAATCAAGACCCAAATTCGCCAAATCCGGTTCATCACAAACAAACCCCAGACCCGGACCCAAATCCATAGGACTCACCGGCGAAACCTGCTTAAGTGTAGTATAATCAAGTATAGGCACTGTTACTTCTGCACATTTCTCCACTTGGCCAACAAACGAAGATACTGACTCAAAACCAATAGAGGGAAGCTGAGGCATAGAGACTGCAGTATTCCGCTGTGTCTGTCCCGTAAAATGAACTGGAGAAAGACAAAGACCTACAGAAGACTACAATAATCTCGAATCAGAGCACCTAGAAGAGAAAACCACCTGTGCTCTGCTTCAAACAAACATCATCAACAAGTTTAAGAAGATGCGACCCAGAGCATACAACTACAGTATCCATCAAAACCCCCGAATCATTACTCAAAAGAAACGGATCATCCACCGACTCAATGGATCTCAGCTTCGTCCTACAAAGAAACGAAGGGTTCGAAAATGAAACAGAGCATAAACCAGGAGAAATCACCATGGCTCCCGCATGAACACTCACAGACGGTGAAATTGAGGAATGGCAGGCTTCCAAAGATTTTGATACCAGCTCCCAAGACCGAGTAATTTCCCGTTGTCCTTTTGGTGGGGTTTGAGCCAAAGGATTAATAGCCCGAAAAGACATGGGTGTCAAACCCTGAAAAGACATGGCCGTCAGACTCAAGGACAGTCCTACCGCCAAATAGCATAAAAATATTAATGAGCAATAATGTCTTTCAAGGATCCATCAACATAAACCTCCAGCTTTCAATAGCGAGGTACTATCTAAACCACTTCGCTAGCATGCAATACCCGAGAAGTATGTTTTGTCACGTTCTTGATTATTGCCATCCGTCCTTCTTGATTAAAAAAGGACTCCTAAAAAGTCTACTAAGCACTTGATCGAGTCTTAGTGCATAGATCATTATTCTAAAATTATACCCAAATATAGCATATAACAATAGCATATAAAATTATTTTAAACATTATACCCAAATACAGCATATATCAAATTATTTAAAAAAAGTTCTATATTTTAGAACAAAACAATCTACAAGAAAACTTTATATTTGTAATTATTAAACAGAGATTCTATATCTTAAAACCCAACTAGCTACCGTCATTACATAAATTAAATATTTCCGTGAGTGTTAGGAATTTTAGAAGAAGTTATAGATATTAAAAAAGTCTTCCAAGTTTTCTAGGAATTCTAAGAAATCTTTAATTTTTTATTTAAGATTTTTGTGTATTAAATAAAGTAGTTTTGAAAGTTTTAGGAGTGAAATTTATTTTATGGATTTATTTTGTGTTTTTTTTCAAAATTTATTTTTGTTTTTTTTTAAAGCCATGTTTTGCTCAATTTTGATGAGTGATATTTTTTCACTTTAAAATTAAGCAAATTATTATATAAACTACATACAATCCTTAGAAATTTAGATATTTTTAGAAAGATGTCCCCAAATATTTTAGAGTTGATATTTTGAGAATTGGTAAGATTAGCCAAAATTTATACACTTTTAAATAAGTATGTTCAACCTTAAAATTTTCCCTACAAAGTAGGTAAATGAAATCTAATTGCTTCCAAAAAACTTTGAGAAATACCCTCTTAATTACATGTTTTGTTTTATGAAAAAAACCTTACCATTTTGTAATAAGATAACTTAACTAGTAAATATAATCTACTTCATAAAACAAATTCATTATAATAAATATCCATGATTTTGCTACCATTATCATTGTCAAATTGATAATGAGAAGAGAAAGCATGATTAATAAAAACAAATTGAGTGTTGAACTTCTTATCTCTCCAATAAAAATGAAGATATGACAATACTCTAGAAGCGTTGTTTTTTACTGACCAAAAAGATTTATAATCGAAGTACAATTTTCATCTCTTCCATAAAGTTTAAAAAATTACCTTTCTTATCTTTATTAACCTAAACTAAGATTAATAGTTTCTTTATATTACTAAAAAAATGAGAATACTTCCCAAATATGATATAATCTCTGGATGGCTTTGCATTCATCAATAACATGTTGCATTCATTGTTAACATGATAACTTTGTGACAATAGTTTTGTTTTTTTGGGTTATATGCCTCTAAAGAGAAAAGAAAAGGGCCCGGGATCTTAATAAATTTTAGTTGAAGAAAAAAGCGAAAAGAGGTGTCCACTATCTTTTAAGAGGACATATGACTTAAAGATGCTAGAGATAGTGATGTAAGAAAATTTTCACTAAATTTTGTACAGGTGATATTGTAATTAAGAATGGTTACTTTCAAAGCGAAGCAATGAGCAATGAAGGTGGTCTTCATGCATAGAGTTGGGCTTGGTATTCTTGCGGCCACGAAATCAAGAAAATTTTTATGCTCAAGATATACTTTATGGGTTATTTTTCCATTTAAAAAAAAATCAAATTTGTCAATATGAGTTTTTTTTTAATATGATTTGTCCAAATTCCATAGGATATTTTTATTATTATTATAAAATAGCCAAAACTTTTGAACAACTATATGAAATCCTTATAAATTTAAATAATTTTTAAAAAATATTGCTCAAACATTTTAGGATCGCAAATTTAAGAATCAATAAGATTCCCCATAACAATATCTTATTTTAGTGCTAAACTTATGTTTAAACATAATAATATCTTATTTTAGAAATAAACTTTATTTTAATCATGATAATATCTTATTTTAGTGCTAAACTTATTTTCAACCATCTTACAGGTAGAGGCTCATTATGTGAATTTGATTAAGGGTGATAAAAAAGTTAACTTTGAAAAAAAATTATTTAAATTTCTCATAATTTAAGAAAATATTGCTCATAATAATAATAATAATTTATTTTTAAGGAGTAAACATGTCACTTATAAGAATTAAACATGAATATGAAAAATAAAACTCATTCCTTCCAACCACACATGCTATACATCTATACATGATAAAGTCTTAATTAATGCATTAATAACACAAACATAAAAAACAAATTTCACATTCAAAATGCTTATAATAACATATTTCTCACACAAAACAACTGAATTACAAGTAACCATTAAAAAAAATACAACCAGCCATTAAAAAATCAACTAGAATATAACTTATCTGACGCACTTAACTTGTACAGACTTAACTTGGTTGTTCAACAACCTTAAAGAAGCTAACGACCACAAAGAAATGCAACTTTCATTTACGCTCCAAGACTATATTCAGGAATCCTCCCTCCGAGGTGGAGTCGATGGATTTAAACACTTTCTTTGCCATTGTTTCTCCGTATCTCTTGAATAGCGCCTCCATTACTTCGTCTCCGAAATGATATTTCAGCAGATTCTCCATCGTTGTTCTCATTGCCTTTGCAAATGTTTTCCTGTGCGCTTCCGCTTCCTTTCCAGAGGCCGAGCCGCTGATGGCTGCCACCTCCTCTTTAGAGAACATCTCGGATGATTTTAGGAGCTCCAATCGTTGTATTTGAAATGAACCCTCTCTCGCTACTTCACTCCCCACTTCCTCCATACATGGCCCAAACACAGGCATGTTGAACGAGTCCACCTTTTCCTCCTCTATCAATCCCTGCGCCAATGCAACGTCAAATTACTATATTTTGAAATTAGTACCTGAGAACACCAAGCACACCAAGAAAAGAAGCGGTGAAAGTACCTGAGATACCAAATCATTCAAACAGATTTCCAACGGCCCGAAGGTGAGTGCTATCAAACCCTGGTCGGTTGGATCCCGTGACGTTCGACCCATTAAGAGCAAAAACATGCGGCCTCCCGCAACCATCTCCTCTGCCCGGGCTCTCAAAAACGCGTTGAAATCCTTCTGAAATTGCCGAAGATAAGCGTTTCCAACAGCCGGAGACCCTGCCGAGGAGATCCTACCCTTGTTCCATGTCACTGAATTCTTTTCTAAAACCTCAGGGGGGACCTAATCATCTCGCAATAAAGACAATACAATGAGTCTTATACCGACACCTCAAAATTATGCTATATGCAATATTAATGGCAGAACAAACACATGTAAACTCCAGGAATTATATCAAAACATACTTGAGAAAGCCAGTGAAGACTAAAAGCAGAATGAACGAAATGAAGACTTTTTTCTGGAAATAGCCTCTCGTAGAACGACCCCGCTACGCCTGCTGCGAAATATGATCTTGCTGCTACAATATTCCCCGTTGCGTTAATCCTATCAGTAACATGTACTGGATGTAACTGCAACGTCCTGAAGAGCGTATTGAAATCGTTGGAAGGAAGATCATTAAAGAATACTTGGAACTGTGGAACAGGATTAATATTGCCCGCCGAGAGATATTTGGCTTCGAGGGTCGTTATTATATTCTCTGCGGCCAATAGAGCGTTGGGTCCAGACGAGCAACCCAGATCTGCCATGCAAAATGTGTTGCTCTCAATCAACTTCATTGATAAAATGCATTCCTCCAGTAAAGGCTGTACATGTTCTAATGCTTTCTTCTGCAATATTACATTACAATCGATTTCATACAATATTGTAAATACTTTAAATGATATGAATGACGGATCAACATAAATATTAGTTATGGATTAAAATTTAAAACCTGTACACCCGAATTTCGAGCATAGCTGAAGTGTCCATTGCCGATGTTCATGTGCAGAATTTCCTTGGTAGGAGTGTTGGTCTTCATCTCCATCGTCGCAGTTGCACATAATTGCCGATGTTCTAATGCTTTCTTCTGCAATATTACATTACAATCGATTTCATACAATGTATAATACTTCAAATGATATGAATGACAGATCAACATAAATATTAATTATGGATTAAAATTTAAAACCTGTACACCCGAATTTCGAGCATAGCTGACGTGTCCATTGCCGACGTTCATGCGAAGAATTCCCTTGGTAGGAGTGTTGGTCTTCATCTCCATCCTCGCACTTGCACATAATTAGCAGATATGGAAAACGGAAAATGTTAAATAGGCTGTACATGTAACAGCCTCCAAATGCATGAAGACTAAAAACAATTTAGTAAATATGAACGTTGATTTCAGGTGAGCTCATCGTCTACTCGGCTTAAGGCGAATCTGCCTAATTAACTATGTGACGAACCACAATCAAATGATCCGTTTTCCCCCGATAGATGAGTTTACTAGATGAGTTGGAAACAAGAAACAACAAAAATAGACATATAATAACGGCTTCATCTTTCACGATATGCCAAATATCACAACATACAACTTGATTACCACAACTCACAATATCATTTTATAATATGGTTTGTATAAGTACGTGGCCTAAAAATACTATCGTTAATAGAAATATGTCAATCATTGAAAAATATGTCAACTATATTATTAATTAATAAAACTATATTATAGTTAATAATATTTCAATCATTCAAAAACATCTCAACTATATTATTAATTAATAATAATAATATAATTATGTTAGATAAATTGAAAAAATATATATATTAAAAACTAAAATATAAACAAAAAAAAATATATATATATATATATATAAATATGAGGTTATATGAATTACATTATTTATACCATAATAATATAAAAATGATTTATATTGTGAAATAATATCAATATAGGGGTTGCATGCCAACACATGAGGAGGGTTGGTATTAGTGTTAAATACATGAGCTTTAAATTCAAAATTTTCTCTCTTGCTTAACAAATGCAATGACAAACAAAA
>LPNX011178576.1:24943-37949 GCA_001517045.1 Pseudotsuga menziesii | reverse complement strand
ATAATGTTAATATTTCAATATTTATAAAACACAAAGTTGAGTATATATACAAAATTTTAAAATTTATACACAAAATAAATTAACAAATGTAAAAGACATGTCTAAATATAGAAATAATAATAAAAATGAAATTTGATAGAAAAAAACATATCTAAATATAAACATAGTAATAAAAAAGAAATTGGACAGAAAATAAATATAATTTAAAAAATTAAAAATTTGAAAATGATTATATATAAATATATTTCGAGTTTTTTGAAAAGAATAGAAATCAAGTGAAAATTTTCACTTTTATTGGCAAAGAATTTAGTAAGTGTTCTATTAATGGTTAAATCACTTTATACAAATATTAATCTTATTCATTTTTCACAGAAAAAGAAAAAAAGAATATTTTTTTTGAGTGGTTAAATTATTTAATTATAAAAATGGTTTAATTACTTAATTATAAAAATCAAGTGAAACTATTCTTTTTTAGCAAAGAAATCCTTGGATCACTTTTTTAACAAAATCTTCATAAAACTTATTATTTTGAGTGGTTAACAAGTGAAAGTTTTCACTACTACTTATATTAAAACAATTTTAAAATATTTATTATATTAAAACAATTTTAAAATATTTATTATAATAATTTTTGTGTCTACAATTTAATCATCACAATTCATTCATCACATTTATAACAATATAGCAATGATTTTCTTAAAGCTTTTCTACAACATAATTAAAATTTTAAGAAAAAACCAAATTGTTGTTTTACAATTGATTTCAATAAAAGTTAAAACCCATCATTATTATGAATTAAAATATATTTTTATAAATAATAAGATGAAAACCATTATAAAAAATTTACACATAATATTTCTGTTCTCAAGAATATTTTAAACCATTTTACTATTTATAGTAGTAGTGAAGTATTTAACATATAAAATATGATAATAATGATAATGATTGTTAACACTCAGTCAAAACAATTATCCTCTTTCTAATTTTTAAAAGATTATTTGGATTAATGTAAAATTTAAAAATAAAAAGGTTAACATTATTAATATTATAGTAAAACATTATAAAATGAAAGAAATTAAATTTTTATATAAAAAAAAGATATATTTACTCTGCTTTTATCTATATAAAACTTGTGTTACCATATGGAATTTTTTTATTTTTTATATAGTTTTTAATTTTTTTATTTTTTATATAGTTTTTAAAATAGAATTATATTTATAAATCTAATGTTTTTAAATAATAATATAAGGTTATCATTTATACTATAAATAATAAAATACAAAATTTGTTGAATAAAAAATTGTTAATTTAAATTATAACATTAAAAATAATTAATTATAAAAATCACTTTAATAATATGTATTACATACTTATATTAAAACAATTTTAAAATATTTATTATATTAAAACAATTTTGAAATATTTATTATAATAATTTTTGTGTCTACAATTTATTATCACAATTCATTCATCGCATTTATAACAATATAGCAATGATTTTCTTAAAGCTTTTCTACAACATAATTAAAATTTTAAGAAAAAACCAAATTGTAGTTTTACAATTGATTTCAATAAAAGTTAAAACCCATCATTATTATGAATTAAAATATATTTTTATAAATAAGAAGATGATGGTTGTTGGACACCATTGGACGTCAAATTGACGGTCCTTATTTTTTTATACACTTAAATATTAATGTGTTAAATATAATCTCACTTAGCCCTAAGGGTTAGCTTAATTGATAAGACGTGTGCAGAGTCTTTGGTTTGGGGAGAGGTCACGGGTTCAAGCCTTGAGTCCTTTGGGGTTAACCTTCTGTGAAGATGACCGATGGTTTACCACTAGGTTTCCCGTGGATCTTTCCATCTGGAAAAAAATATAATCTCACTTGTTAAATACGTTTTATGTCATTTGACACGAGGTCAGGCCTGTTCATATACATATATAATACATAAAATACGTTTTAATTTGTCAAATACGTCTTAGACGAGGTCAAATTCGAGGCCTCCTCATATACATACATAATACATAAAGCAACAGGGATAAAAAATACAAAAACCGTCATCGAATATCCGTTTGACAGGTAGAGCAGATTTGAAATTCCAGAGGCCATGCCCATAAATTTCCCAAATTTCAATCTCGTGAATCACACCAATCACCCATTAAAACAACACAAAATACATCTGATCCATGACTGATAGACAGATGAGCATTGACAAGGTTTAATAAAAGAGCACGTATGTACTGTCGGCATAAATTCACCACTTCTGTCAATTTCTCTCGATGCGAATCGCCTGGTTTATGTCGGTTGATGTAACGCTGTTGAAAATGGAGAAAGTTAATTTAGCTTACAGATGAGCCAAAAGGAAAAATTTGTCATAAGCGTTCAAATTTGCCATAAATGTTTGCCTTGCAACCATTGTCCCTAAACTTTATGTAGCAGTTGGCTCCCATACAAATTTGCCAGAAATATCTGCTCGGCAACCTGAACCTTGATGTAAGAAGTTTCGGGAGTCGGCCATATTGCATCGATGCTCACCTATACTATGTAACATTTAGTTCTTATTTCTGGTTAAACTTGGGAGTATGGAACATGTCAACAGTGATTTTCTAATTTCTGGTTAAACTTGGGAGTATGGATTTGCAGAGGTCTCCAATTTATTCAGAATTCTCTTTCACAGCAAGCAGTTCAATTTCAGTTTCAAATTCTAGCTAATCACTCGTACGAAGGATTTAAATTTAGTTCATTATGGTTCGATACATTTCATTTCCTTTAAATACCAATTTGGCACCTCACATTTAGTTCTTATTTTTTGTTAAACTTGGGAGTATGGAACACGTCAACAGTGATTTTCTAATTTCTGGTTAAACTTGGGAGTATGGATTTGTACCAGCCTCTAAGATATTTCATATCATATTAAATGACAAGATGTAGGACAAAAGGATATTGCGTTGGCAACGGCAACTACAGCAGCTACAACCACAGCAGATACGGCACACGGCAACTACAGCAGCTACAACGAAAACATCCCTGCTCCTCATTGAGCCCTCCCCCCTACCCCACGAATTACGAAATAAAGACATGCATGTCGGTTTTACTTTTGCTTCCTCGGACTTCTAATTGTTGCAGGAATTACATGATATTAAATTTGGGAAAGCCCAAGCTGGGAAAACTACAAGATACGAAACCCCCATGGACTTTAGCTAGTAGGGGGTTCGCTCGAATTCGTTTGACCTAAACTTGGTTTTACTACCTTGTACGTTAGACAGATATGACAGCAAGATACAGGCATCGATCTGCATCAACACTTTAGGCTTTCGACCTATACCAGCCTCCAAGATATTTCATATATTTATCATATTACATGACAAGATCCAATGCAATCGGGCACGGCATTGTCAATTGAATTCCTGGACGAGATGATTATCAGTCGCTGCCTTCTCAATAATGCCACTTACACGAGCTCTGTCAGCAGGGTTACCGATTGACGGCGGGTGACCTCCTAGACTGTCCGTGAGGAGAAACTTGTTGGAGACTTGTTGATTTGCAAGTCATTTAAAATGGGGTTATTAAGTTTTCTCATTTCGACCTGTACCAGCCTTCAAGATATTTCATATCATATTAAATGACAAGATCCAATGCAATCGGGCAAGGCATTGTCAATTGAATTCCTGGACAAGATGATTATTAATGGCTGCCTTCCCAATAACGCCACTTACACGGGCTCTGTCAGCAGGGCAGGGTAGATTTACTGAAGTTGTTCGTGGCCATAATTTGCGAGCTCTATGTTGTCATCTACATTTCTTTGATTGATGGGCTGTGTAAAATGGGCTAGCTCGATTTTTCCATAGAAAAGCAGAATCTCATGGTTGAGAGGGATGGCCCCAGATGTTTTTACCTAAATCAGTTTGATTTAGAGACTCTATGATGCGGGTCTGTCGGATCCATTTAAAGAGTCCTTGGGACTGGGAAGGTTGCACAGGGCTTTACAGTACGACCGGGGATAGGTATGAGAGATTACCCATGGTTGAATGGGTTTGTTCAGAAGAGGGTTATAATATTGGGAAGGAGTTATTTCGTGGGACGAACATGGTTCATGAGTCCTCGTCCCTGTCTGAGCCTCTCATGGCTACTGGTAATTTTACTGAAGTCATCAACGACGGGAGTTTTTCAGGCAATCATAAGGCACAGTTTCCTCTGGATGTCAAGATTCATCAGAATCCTTTGGCTGAGGGTTCTGTGAAAAGTGAAGGCAATGGATTATTGAAGGGTTGGATTCCATGGCATAGCAGAAATTGACGACGCACAGAGAAGTTGCAAGAGAAGGTTGGCGGGATACAATGAACGGCGGAGGAAGAACTCGTTAGATTCATTGGCCAACTCCGGCAACCAAGGTAATTTTATATAAATTTTCCTTTACTGTTACTGTAAGGCGGAGATGTACATGCATTCAAGCACAAGTTCATTAGTTGACAACCTATTACTTTTTGAAGACTTTAGTTTTATATTTGTGAGAGGATAATTCCCTGAATTGACCCTGTGAAACTTTCAGATGATGACTGTGCAAAAACCTCCCCAGGAGACCGACGGTCAAGAGGGTAATTTATCAAAGCGACCCTAGGCATACCCGAGGGATATTTATATTTCGAAAAGCACAGACTGCATAAATCTGCACAAAAAACCTACAGGGTTTTGAATAATATAAAGACATGTACTAATTGACATAACACGTGGAGTCCATGTTCAAGCGTTCCCTTACATATATATATTCTTAATTTTAGTGGTTTAATGTTTCATGGTATATGTTTACAAGTACCATTTCTTGTGTGAGGGATACTTTGTTGTGTTGAAGACGAAATCGATTGTGATGTAGTAAGATGTAGTATTTATTTCATGTCAACGACTTAAATGTGCAGCATTCAGACTTAAAATGATCTAATAAAATGATCTAAGCTAAGATTTATGCCTTTTAGGGTTTCTAAAACATACGTCGAACTTGTTTATGGAGCTTACCTCTAAAGATTGCATTTAATAGACTGTTTAAAAATGAATTATACAATATAGGATAATATAGCTTACTTGTGATTCCAACTGCAATACTGCTCCAATACTTTACACGAAACTCCAATACTGCTACAATAGTTCACAAGAAGCTCCAATACTACTTGAACACAAACTGATAATTAGACTAATAAAACATTGCAAGCAAATATTGTTCATGCTTAAAAACAAAGCAGATGAAAATAGTTACGTTGTTAGGCTTGGTTGTCCTACTTCTTATATAGTCGTCAAACCCCATGAAGCAGAGCGATTGAGCTACACGCGTCGTTCAATCCCAGAACTGTAACTGAACTCTAATTGAACTATACGCGGAATGACTCCATCCTGCCACCCACGCGTCGTTCAAAGGGAGCTACACCCCTCTTTCAAATTCCTCCATCCTGCCACCCACGCGTCGTTCAAGGGGAGCTACACCAGTCTTTCAAATTCCGGAACTCAAACTGAAATCTACCTGGAATGACTCCATCCTGCCACTCTTAAATCCCTAGTTTAAATCCCTAGTTTAATTAGTTTAAAGATCAGACGACCATCAAATAGATCCCCACCATTGTACAAATGTGAGATTATGGCGAATCTTGACGATCCGCTCGAGCAAGTCTGCCTCCCAAAATATCAAATATATAAGCCTATCGGCGTAATTATTATCCATACAGCTTGTGGAACATAGTTGAGCGTGTCTCGGCCTTGTGACTTCTGTGCCTTTCGCGCTATTTCATTTACAGTTTCGTAAAGCACCATATACACACCTTTCATATATTCTGGAAGACACCGGAGAAGACACTCCGGTGTCGACTAATCCCATCTCTTCCAATGACTTTTTCGCTCCAATAACTGATGGCCAAATAATATATATATATATATATATATAATTATGTGTATTCGTCGTTAAAACATAAACAAAAGTTTGAAGGCAATCGGGACGGACCTGTAAACATATTGAAGGGCGGCTTTTATCTCATTTTGGAAATGCCTCTCGATCCCCAAACGTTCAACGTCATCGACCATCCAAAGGCGTTGATGGAGATCATTGAGAGGACTAATTGATTCTCCATCCTCCATCGAAAGTGACTTGAAAGTCTCCTTTACTTCCGCAATGAGTATCTCAGCACGTTCAGCGTGCGAAGGTGCCTAGTTAATGCTGTGCAGTTCAGTGCTCTTTTAAAGACCAAGAGAAATCTATTCCAAACATGAACACATTCAAATTGCAGTGCATGAAGAGAAAACTACTTCATTGATTCTGAAGGATTGAAGGAAGCAATATGAAGAACAATAATAAATTGAAAATGAACGTAATTGCTTATACCCCATAAGGCGATGAGAGAGATTGTATGAAATCATCGTCCCACAGGTTTGAATGATGATCGCCTATGCGTCTTTTTACAGCATCGTCAGATACAGCGGTGGTCGAACTCATGCTCAGGGAAGACATGACAGATTTCCTTTGCTTACAGATAATTCCAATACGTCTTGGGATTGTTCTACAAAGAGCCTTCAGCAAATGAGTAGAACTGATCAACGATGTGTGCAGGCACGATTTGGATGCCAAAGGCGCGATAGAGAGAACTAGAAGAGACATTGTTGCTCCAAATAAGAAACTAGAAATTCGATGGTAGAACCTGCTGCTGCCATTAGCTCTCTATATATAGAAAGGTTATAGCTCATGGATGATACTAACTTGTCGTTTGTGTTTTTCAGTGTTACGAAAACTTCGCTTTCGTTATCCGGTATTAACCATCTTTATCTTTGTTCACCCGATATTGATTAAAATCAATTCGTCACCCAATCAGCCCATGCTACTGCCTAATCCCTATTGATAATGAATCACGTTCATTTTATGAGCTCCTTGGAAAAATTGGTCAAGGGTGAACATTACTCACGCCGAGGTTCAGTTTTAAATACCGTATGAGGTGGCGTGTATATCGTTAAATTTAAAATAATTTAGATCTAATTATTTTGAATACCGTATTAGGTGGCGTGCATATCGTTAAATCTAGAATAATTTAGATGTAATTAAGTATCCATCGACCTACCCAACATGGAACATGGCTGTACAGCAGGATAAATATGACACTGAATAGAGATATCGATCTGACCAGATATTCTTCTTGTAACAATCACAAATTCCTGTATTTCAAGTTCCATGATTTTATAATGAGGAGTCATTGATCAAATTTGAAGGGTGGGTCTTAATTTCAATTGGAAGGGCATTTATTCTCTCAGCCCTTCACAAATGAAGGGAAATATAAATAATTGTTCTTTAATTGACAAGTATAAATTAATCAAACTTTTTCACCAAAAAAAATTCAAAAAACAAATATGCTTGTTGTGAAAGGATACATGTATGTGATGGAGGGGCCTAAGTCAATTGAACCCTTGCAACTCATGGTATGTGTGAGTTTCAACACTCCTTTTAAATTGAACCAGAATACCAAAATAAGTTTATTAATGACTAGATTTGAAAAAGTTATAGGTGTGTGTAAGTAAGTGCTCGGGGCTCTAAAATTTGTTGTGTTTTGTACCAGTCCACGGTTCATTGAATCGATAGTCATCAGTAAGAATTTAAATTATTTAATAAAAACAATTAATGTGTATAATCTCTATGCCTAAAACATTTTCCATGCTGATGCATGCCACTACCCTCTTTATTGTCTTATCAAAAGGCATTATAATGAGGAAGAAGACCTAAAATTATGGGCTTCACCTTCAAATAATGCCTTGCAATCACATTGGTAAGGAGTGATAAGAATATCAGAACCATCCAATGTGTCAAATCTCAGTTGATACTGTTAATTAAATACTTATAAGGTAAATTTAATATAAGACTTGTAGTTGTATCTTCCTCTTTGCGTCTTGACACATTTAATATTTTATGGTTGTCTTTGGACCTTGACCCAATTTGTATTATAAGGTGAGGATGTGCAGGCATAATAATCCTTACTTATGACTATGAGATGAGGATTTAAAGAGAAGATGATGTAAAGACAAGTAATTTTTATATGTATTTTGGTAGTGCTGAGGACAAATGCTCTGAGAACACAAATGTTTGGAAGGACTGAGGGAGATTACATCACGAGCATGGCACCCATCAAATTGAAGACTATTCTTGAGCCAACAATTGTTTTTTTCATTTTATTAATAACCATTGTAGATGCCATTATTTGTATTTGTATGACAACAAGTGTTCTTTATAGTTGTCGTGAGTCAGTGATATTCATGCAAGAAATGAAGTCTTGTAGAGGAGGACTTATCAAACTGGCCTTTTGAATTTCATTTTGATGAAAAAAGAGTGAACATTGGTAGGGAGGTTCACATAAGTAGTAGGCACGAATTTTTGAGCTCCTTTCAGGCCTAGTAGTAGACTAGTAGTTGTCATTTTTTGTTATAGTCGTAGTTTTTGAAACATTGTTACACTTTAGATTGCAACCCCAGGTGACTCGGGAGTCAGAGTCACATGTTGATGGCTAGTTCCTCGTAGTCATCAATGATGACTAACCATGTTGCACAACTAAGCACTGAGTGCATGGCATGAGTGAGTAAGTGATTATAATTTATCATATTTTCAATATTTTGAATGATGAGTTGAACTTTATAGCATAGGAATTTCAACATCTTGAGAAATTTATATGAATGGATAATTTCAAAAGTTGCACTTCTTTTGAAACGTTGATATAAATTATTCCCTTCTTTATTGGAAGGGTAAACTTCAAATTTAAATTTTTTTTGAAGGATAATTTTAACTTTACACTTCTCGGAAGGGCTACAACCCTTTGAAAGGGTTGTGAAGGGTTCAATTTTGAACACCGATGAGGATGTCACATAGACTTTAGTGGAATTCTGTCGATGGTACAAAGGTAAAGCACATATCTACGGTGGGTTGGAGCATCTTTTGCTACTTTTAGAGTATTCTATTTATAGCATCTTTTGTTACTAAGTATTAACATCTTTTGCCTTTTATCCTCTCGGAGCTTCGGGATCAAATTTGAAGCGCTGGTCATAATTTCAATTATATTCATGTCGCACTTCAACTCTGAAAACCTTTTGGAAAAAATCCACATTTTAATTGAAAATATTAAATTAATTATATATTTCATAAAAAAATGTTTTAAATAGGGTATCATATTTTTAATTAAATTTATGTTATTAAATAAATTAATAAATTTATAATTATCATACTTACATAAAAATTGTATTTCAATATAAACTTTTTAAATTATAATAATTCTTTTCAAAATGAAATAGTACATTCTATTTCCAAAAAAAATATTAAGTTTCTAAACAAACACACTAGAACAATAGTAAGAGGAAAATTGAAAATTGGAGGAGAGATGCACAACTATCTTGAATCCTTGCTTAGAAATCATTGGTGTCCAACTTGTAAATAGTTTATGGAATCTAGTGCACCTAAACCCAAATCTTGTTTTCCTTTCTTTTCTTCTTAATTAACCAATACTTGTTCATAAACTCATTCTTTTCAACCCTTTGTGTACGAGAACTTATGGTGAAACCCCTACTCTTCTTGAAACCCTGTATCATAACCCATGCATCCATTTATCCAAGATTCTTAGTTCAAATTAAATGGAAGTCCTAATCCAAGTTTCTAATATCTTGACTTGAACCTTTATAATATTATATAAATGCTGAGATATTTAGATGGTCGAACTTCATGCTAGTCTCTGCAACTTAAAAATTTATTCAAAATATCATTTTCTATTACACACAACTCCCTCTATGCATTCTCAACGCATTCCTTCTAAGGAAAAGATATTCATACTTATATAACATTTACCCTTTTCCAATTTTTTAATTTGCGACATTTGGATTTATTTTTATTTGGTGGGATGATTTAATGCTGCAAAAATGTATTAATCGAAGTGGGGTGAGACTTCTTATTAGCATTAGTGGGAAGCATTATTTATTCCCTATAAGAAATTCCCACTGTGAAAAGGAGACAAGTAATTGAAGAATAACTAGTTCATTAAATGAATGTGTGTATTGTAAGTCATGAAAATCTAAAGTGGTGAGTAAGTTTGTGGATGCTAAAGGAAATTATTTTCTTGTAATGGCAGACCGGATAGCGCTTAATCGTAATGGGTGAGCAAAGCATTAAGCCTCGACAAGACATCCCATGTAACACCTTGGTTTTGACCCTGTTTGCATTAAAAGTGTATATGATGTACATATTGTAATTAATCATGGTGTGGAGCTCAAGGAAAAATACCCACCATCGATTTATCATTTTATGTTTTGGCGATTAAAAACGATGCCGATGGTATTTTGTGTTAGCCAAGCACATTATGATTTTGGACATCATGTAAATATGCAATTTAATTAAAATACCCACAACCAGCTATGTCAATGCAACATTAAAGAGATGGGGGCATGATTTCCTAAGGCTAATGGGGGGAGATAATCAAACCTTGAGCCAATGGGGAAAAGACAAATGTCAAAGGGAAAACCCATCAAACTGTCAACTACCTTTCTTATCTTATTCACCTTGGATCATTTATTACTGCAAGAAATTGGTTGAGGTAGTTATTGCATGGGGATGGAAGGGTACATGGTAGTCCAAATTTGAATTGGAGAAGCCATCGATTTTTGAGAAACATGATTTTGACTTATGGGGCAAGTTAACACCAAAAAATGCATGCCCATTCTATTGTTCACCCACGTCCTCCATTTCCTCACGCAGTTGAAGCTTGGAGAGTTCTCTCCTTCACCTTTTTGTCTACTGTGTGTGTTTCCTTCACATTGGGGGCAGTTTTATTCATTTTTCCCCATGGTTGGGAAGTTGTTTTGATAATGCTCATTGATGGGCTCTTTCATTCATGAATTGTTGTTGTTTTCCTCATTGTGCATGCCCAGGAAATCCGTTTTGGTGTCGTGGAGTGAATGGCCAGCAAAGAATTACGACTTTGGGGTTTGTAGCAGTCGATTTGGCTCATGCAATGCCCAGAACCATTGTTGAATTTGAATTGCTCATTCTGGGTTGTTTTTACCCATTTTAGGAATCTGGTTTTTTTTTGCAAAATGTTTTTCCTCAACCCAAAATTTTGTATCTTATTGTGTGTGCATATGTATCCTTGGTCTGAACTGGTTTGGAGTGGAATTGGGTTTGAACTGGCTTGATAAACCTAGTGTAGGAAGGAACCTCATCGACAAATCTAGAGGGGTTGGTTTTCTTCTTTGCACACCTTAAAGAGCACTGGAAGGGAAGGCATTGTCCGAGGTACTGTGTAGCAGAGAAGGGGATGCTTCCTTATGTTGGGTGTGTAGATGTTTTAGAATCCAAGCTATATCTGGTGCAGGTGTCCATAGCTCTGTGGTTGAGCTCACTAGCTTATTAGTTCAAGCTTTCTGCCTCCTTAGTAGCGTGATAAACCCAAATGCAATTTTGGCTTGGCTAAATTTTGATATATCTTTGGCTATGTGTGAGCCTGCTAGTGTTCCCTTACTCCTTGTGGGAATCATGCCCAGCTCGGGAGTGGCAGTGGTGCTAAGAGATTGACAAGCACACTGGCCTATGGTTGGGTGGAATGTTGCATCGACATAGCTAGTTGCGGGACAACTCATTTTCAAGATAAGTATTCTTGTCTATTTTATCTCTGCAACTGTATTTGTTTATGAATTAATATGAACATGTTGAATGCTTGAATGAAATGTAATTGCTTCTGTTGTATATCGCATGTTTTGCACATCTGTGTATGTTTTTAAGTTCAATGCATTTTTTATTATGTTATGGGGCTTATATTACCCGTATTTGTTAGCAGTAATGTCACGTTCTTTCTCTGGTAGAGGGGTGGGGACGTGACATGCCGCCTCGAGGAATTGCCTTGAGGTGATATGACACCCTTAACAACACATTACATATTCAGAAATTAATAAAGAGAAAATAACTCCTTCAATGGTATGATCAATCGAAAGTAACTTGTATAGATAAATACAACTAAACGAGAGCTTTATCCATAGTAACAAAATAACAAGCAGACAAATTAATCACTTTTGAACACAAATCCTGCATGCTTGATCCTCTTCATTGGCATTCCATTTAGATGAAGAATTGGCAATGGATGTAGGTAGAACAGTTGAATCGATCAGCAGTCAGAACTACAACTAAAACTGTTCCATGCTCAAAACTGTCACGAAGATCATTAATTGAGAAATCTGATGTGAACAAAAGGAAACTTAGTTGTATCAAGTATCACTATGATATGTTTAGCCTTGGGGACTCATAAATTCAAATATGATATTCAGCAAAATAAATTAAGCTCACTTGGTCACTAACTTATTAAGTCTATCATTTTGTTACTAAAAAAAATTTAAAAAAAGGTATCAAAACTTGTTAAAATGAGATATGAGAATCGTGGAAAATAAGTTTATAACAATGCATTTAATAATTTTTTGAATTTTAAAATAAATAAACTTAATGCCATAAATAATTAAACATTGAATAAAAAACATTTTAGTGAGTTTGAAACTTTACACTTCGTATGTAATTTTAATATAACTATTACAATTTCTCATAAAATATCAAAATTAAAAATTAACATTTTTGTTGACGTGCAATTTTTTTATAGCACTTTTGGGGCTTGTTGGGAGACCTTTGAAAGACTCTGACATGTTTGTCAATTTTAAACCTTGCTGGGAAGGAAGATGTATTTACACTTTCGGAAGTACTAGCATCTTTTTGGCTTTTATCGTCTTGGTAGGAAGACTTGTCTAGATTGTGTAAGTTTGCATCTTTTGGTTTTTATGGTCTTGGGAGGAAGATTTATCTACATTGTGTAATTTTGTTGTTGATAGTATTATATATGAGATTTTATGTTTAAATACATAAGATTTTTCATTAAAGATTGTTTGATGAAAATTAATGGTAGAATTGAGATGAGCTTGTATGGAGGACCTCTGTAAGGTTTTTCTACTCTACGTACGTTTCGCACTGCTCA
>LPNX011178576.1:0-12761 GCA_001517045.1 Pseudotsuga menziesii | reverse complement strand
CATTTGTCCTTGACATAGTAGCTTAACAATCTCCTGCAAAAATATTTCAAGTCAATTCTCGAAGCCTCTTCTTTTAGATCTATTTGCATCCTGGAACTTGTCATTTGTCCTTCACATAGTAGCTTAACAATCTCCTGCAAAAATATTTCAAGTCAATTCATAATTTGTTAAATTATGTAATGACGCATATGTAAAGTCTTCAAATTATGTGAACAATTTAATTGCCAAGATTCTATGCCTGTCGGGGCTTGAATCTAGGTCATGAACTTGGGGACGTCCTATCTCAACCATTAAACCTAATGCCTTCAAATTCTTCCAACAATTTAATTGTGAAGGCTCTATGCCAGCCAATCTAGGCCATTAACGTGGGGATGCCCCGTGTCAACCACTAAACCGCAGCTGGACATACTTTACATTGTAATTACCTATTTTGTGGTCATAACTGTTTAAATTCTTTATGTAAACTTCCTTTCTCTCAAAGCTTTACACTTCTGCTACTTGTTTGAATTATTTATGTAAACTCCCTCTCTCTCAAATATTTATCATAAGCGTGATGACTTCATGGGGAGCTCCACGTCCACAGTTAAACCATTGATGCTTAATAAACATTAATTCATGCTGGAGCCCTTGAGCATAATCAGCTTAAAATCAAATTATCAGCAAGTAAATTTTTTAAATAAAAACTACACCAGAATTTGCTTTTAAATGATATGATACAGATGCCAACTTGCAGAGAAGGGAACTTTTGAAAAATCATGTGATTTTTTAAAAATCTTGGTGTTTTTTTTAGCAAGCCAATCTTAAGCAATTCTTTTAGCCAATTTCTTTGCGAGAGATTGAATAGCCAATCCACTCGCTACTTTTTGCCACACTGAATAAAACAAACATGGGCTATTTTATGAGTTGAGTAAAGGCAAACCTAGAAATGCAAATGCACATGGGCATTTGTAGAAGCTGGGAGAGAAAGTTGGAAATATGCAAGATATGGTTCAAATTTTAAAGCTTTATACATACATTGCAATTGGAAAACCAAAATCAATTGTTTAATTCTTTGTGTAAATCTACTTACTGTCAAATATTTATTCCTCATGCTACTTGCACTTTTTTCCTCCCAGTTATGAGTTGACAAAGCTGATGGTTCAAACATAACTCCATGCTTATTAGGAATTTATGTCCTATTTTTTGAAGATTTATCATTTCCGCTTCTCGTGCATTCAACTTTAAGCGTGATGACTTAAAGGGGAGCTCAACATCCATAGTGAGACCTTGGATGGTTAATCAGCATCAATTTATGCTTCATCCCTGAGCATCATCAAATCAAAATCAAATTATCAGTGGATACTAGATCTTTCAGCAGATTGTGTAGCCCTTCAACTCTTCTTAAAAAACATCAAGGTTTTGAGGATAGAAAACCAGTAATGGCAGAGTCAGGACTACATCTAACCTTCTGTATTTACACTAACTTGCAACAAGCCAACTCAGATTCCCTCCCAAAGATGGCATGATTAGCTGATTAATAGTTTGTTTTGGTATACTTCATATGATTATACTTATAGTTATATTTGTATAATTGGTCATTAGTCATTCACGTTGAGTGTCGGGTTTGGCTGCCATTTGTTTCATGTTTCACATATTTTTTGGGGAAAAACTTATATGTGGCTGGAAATGCCCATTTCCCATTGAAGTTTATTTCAAAAACTAAGCCGACATTCTGTTTGACAAAAGGTTTTAATGAACCAATGATAGGAAGCACACAATGTGCTTGATTAAATGTCTAAATGAAACTTGATACCTTGCACATGTTATGTTTGACAAACCTTGTTAAAGAGGTATTGCTAGCTTGAAATGAAAATGTAAATCTTTGTTAATTGGAAATTGATGCAAAGCCTATTGGGGTTAAATTCAACTATTTTCCTTGTTTAAGTTCTGTTGTGGAATTTTGATGGGCTATGTATGCCATGTGTAGGCTTAAAGTTATAATTGCAATAATGAAAATTCTATGACTGAAAATGTGTTTTTGTGCATCTAGATTTCCATAAGTGAATGAAAGGTGACATCTATAATTGCTAATGGTGGCAATTTGCTCATTTTGAAGATGTAAAAAGTTCCTTTCATTCATTGAATAGCAAGGAATGTTATTTTTTTACTGAAAAAGCTTCATGAAGATTTTTAGAGTAGCTTCTGACCCACTTCAATATTTAGCAAACCTCAATAGATTTATATGCGTCTTCCCAGTTTTTGCAATACATTTTATTTTTTACATAATAAAATTTATTCAAAACTGTATATTCCTGTCTGAAGATTGATAGCAACAAGCTTTTGATGGTACAAACATGTCACTTTTTACATGTTATTGTGGAAATAGTCTGCGTTTTACTTATACTTATTTTAATTGTTTTCTTATTTATAGACAGCCTATGCTAATCTTCATTGTTTTTACTTGCATCTATTTTCACACTAGTGTAGAATAACATGCCCTTACTAGCTTATCTTTGGTGGGTGCACATTATCATAGAATTTTGTTTTTTTTGTTGCCAATTATTGATGAAGCTTGTATGCTTGAAATTTGACCCTTCAACAAAAAAAATCTTAGTTTGATTCCATGCAAACCCCTCTTGGTTCTCATTGTCTTCCATTCCACATTATCATCTTATTTGATCCCATTTACTACAAAGGATAAAGTGAGCATTCTTTATATTCTCTCCAACCTTTATTTCCACTGCTACCTTTTGCTATTATTGCAAGACCACTCTCCAATCCTCACAGCCAGTTGCTCCCATGCGTGGAGTACAACATCTGGAGATGGGCCTTCGAGCAAATAATTGAAATGATACTGGAGAGTTGCCAGCAACCCTGGAAGGGTGGGAGGGTTTGCCATCCGTAAAAAGACACGCTTCCATTTGGATACAAAGGGAGTATCCTGGAAACAAGTAATTTTTAAAAAAGTGCTTTAACAAAGATGACACTTCAAAGGGTTCACTGCAAAGATCAGACTAGGATAGCAATAACTGAGGACTTTCCGCTTTTAGGATAGATTTGCATCTTACAGTAGTACAGTTTTAGCTTGGATCAATGGAGAGAGCTAATTGTGGCTGAGTGCATGTTTGGGGATTTTCCTTGAGCGTACTCCTTAGTCCGTGATAGTAGCTTTCTGTTTATTAGAGTTGTGTTCATCCAGTTTGATTTGCCGCTTGATGGGTTATTTAACCTATGTGGGAATTCAAGCATGTGTTGGTCAAGTTTCTATGTTTTTTTTTCAATATGAGATGCCAACTTTCTTTTACTACAGTGTTGGAAGACATGCATTCTCTGATCTTTGTTCTACATGCCATATTTTCTTGCTGCTCAAGCCTAGTGATCCACTTAGAGAGGATTGCATTATGAAAGTATAAAGAGGGGTCTATTCAAGCGATGAGATTTGTACTCAATAAAACACAAAATCAAGATCGTAATTAGACAGCCAATTGACCAAAAGGGATATGTCAAGAATGGCCAAAGTATCCAGTAAATTCCTTGCTAGATCATGCCTCTAATACAATTTAACCATTTACAACCTAAATTTCGATAGTTCCATTGCATGCTTTTTTTCTCACATTATATTAACAAAAAGTATACATATGCCACTGTTCTACATTCTACTCTTTTGCTTGCTACAGTTTCATTGTACGTTTCGCATCCTTGTATGTCACTCATGCAATAGTATATATATCTACATATATGTATATATACACAACAACAAAAAATCATATACTTACAAGTTTGTTTCCTCTTGCACTCAGTGTTTTACCCGCATAATGGAGGAACCCTTGACAGAAAATGCAATTTCTTCTTTGTTGTCTGGTGCTGTACATCTTCAACCACTTCTGCAGGTTTTTTCACTCCAACCATTCAGACCAACAAATGCAACTACTCCACGTTTCCGAATTACTATCTCAGATGGTAGCAACACGCACCAGACTTTACTCCCAACTACCTTCAACTCCCTCATATCAAATGGAGAACTCCAAGAAGGCTCTATCATCAAGCTCGCCAAATGCACCTACATCGTCGTCCATAATAACACGTACTTTTCTGGCCACTGTTTTAAGCCCACTCTTAGGTAGCTTAGCTTCTACATTTTTACCTACCACCAACATCATCAATTTTGTATTACCTTTACTAATTCTTGCCTTTTTCTCCTACAAGACTATTACAATACTCGATCTTGAACTGGTCCACTGCAAGCTTGCCCTTGTTGGGAGCCCTATTCCTCTTTTACTACCGACTAGCTTTGGCATTCCAATTGGTTCATCAACTAGCCAATCAAGCCACCCCATAGATGGAAGCGATGTTCAGTCATCCCAAGCATCAGATACACCAACACCCATGCCAACAACTATAATTCCATTCAAAGCACTCAATCCCAACTATAAAAAATGGTGCATCCAAGGTCGTGTGCTTGCCAAGACACCCATCCATGAATACACCAACCAACGCGGGCCAGGGAAACTATTTGGCTTTGACCTTATTGATTGTTCTGGAGAAGAGATCCATGTCTCTGCCTTTAACAACTTTGTTGACACCTTCTATTCCCTTGTTGAAATCGGGACAGTGTACACTATCTCGAATGGCACAATCAAAACAAGTAACCCTTCATATAACCATTTGAACAACCATCTTGAGATTGTTCTTTCATCTATGTCAACCATCCACCCTTGCCTCGATGCATTCCCCTCCATTCCTTTACATTCGTTCCACTTTAAAACAATTAATGACCTCCAAAGTTTACCTCCAAATTCCATGGTTGACCTAATTGGCCTTGTTAGCTCTGTCTCGCCTGCATCTACAATTTGGAAAAAAGACGGCTCTGAAACAAGTAGGAGAACCGTTTCCCTCAGAGACACATCCTGTTTTAGCATTGATGTCATACTTTGGGGTCATCATTGCCACACAGAGGGTTCACATGTCGCTTCACTATACTCCTCCGACCCACCACCTGTACTTGCAATAAAGGGTGGCCATCTTACAGATTACAATGGTAAAACAATTGGAAGTGTTCCCAGTAGTACCATCCTTATCAATCCAAATATTGAGGCAACCCATCACCTTCAAAAATGGTACACTGATCATGGATTTCGCGCTGCGTCGCCATCCTTGAGCCGAAAATACATAGGCTCTATGTCTCGAACACACCCATCTAAAACAATTTCCGACTTGCAAAGCATGCAACCCTCTGATAAGACCCTATGGTTCTTTTTGCGTGCTTCCATTGTTGACATTAACATGGATGACTTCCACTTCCTTGAATGCCCTCTCTTTGTTGATGGTGTTCAATGCATGAAGAAAGTTGCACATAGAGCTTTCAACACTTGGCATTGTAGCAAATGTGATGGTGAATTCACAGAATGTGACTACAGGTACATTTTAAAGCTTTCCTTGCAAGACCACACTAGCCAGATCAACGAGGCCACAGCTTTTGATGATGCAACCAACAAACTGCTTGGTGTTTCTGCAAAGGATTTATGCCTGCTCGCCACTGAGCCCTCCGCCGTAAAGGATTTCTCTCTACACGTAACTTCGCGCTGATACTTGTTCACCTTGTCCATTAAGACGGAGACTTTCAACTCCAATACATGCTTGAAGACAACCATTACCGATTTGGAAGAGCTTCCTTATGCTGCAGAATCAACAAAACTCCTTGAAGAAATATCTACACTCACTACTCAAACCCATCCTGTTGCACGCCGTCTCTAACCTCCCCTTCATATACTCCACCCTTGGCTATTGCAACCACCACTTTTACTCACCCTTCCACATCTTGCTCTTCCCTCAATCCTTGCTTCAACACATCGTACCCTACCATACACCATTCCACCTCTCCAAATGCACTCCACCTCAGCTCAACCCAATTATGTTTCTGCCACTTCATCATAATCATTATATCCCCCCCCCCCCCCCCCCACTTTCCTTCCTTCATTGCTTGTATATATACTTTTCCCTTACTTTCCTGTCTTTTTCCAAATAGCTGCAATGTAATTAGCTACTGTAAATTTTTTGCTCACATCACAAATGTGTTATCGTATACGTTACGTGTTTATTTTTATAGCACACCATACATATCTATCCATAAAACATTTATCGTTTTCTTAGATGTATACAATGCTTATTATGTCATATATGTGCATTTCTTTTTCCTACTATACTGCTCCTTGGTTGCTTTTCACATATATAAATGCTCCACATACATCACAGAAACTACTTTTTCGTTATGTGTTGCAAAAGCTTTCACAAAGCATTCTTTTGTATACGTCGACATACCTTCTTATCTGTACTTTGCATATCTTGCTTTTAATGTACATGACTCGACTTTTCTTTGCAATTACACATTTATATCATTTTAAATTCCCATCAATGTCTTCTCCAGGTTCAAGGAAAACTCCTCTTCAACAACCCATGTTGCCCAATACTACACGTGACGCAATCAATGCATGGAGAAGGCTTCTTTATAGGCAAAAAAAGGACCGCCAAAATGCGCATAGACGTCTTACTCTTATATCTAGCCATGGAAACATCAATGCTTCAATCAACCCTACCCCAATGCACACATTCACTACACCCCCACCTCCAACCACCCCCTTTCCAGATCGTCACACTTGCTTTCTTAATCGACTTTCTCGCCTCCACCCACTTCGCGTTTGCCCCATATGCAAGGAATCATATCCAAAAATGAAAACAAATTTCTCAAGTGGAATCTATACATGCTTTCGATGTAGTAATGAGCGACATGGCCATCGCTCCATAGATAACACCATGGATCCTGGAAAGCAACCAATTGAACTTGCACGCCTGACTCAGATAGAAGAAATGCTAATTTCCCGAGTCAATCCAATACTTCAAGTTACACATGCACGTGGTGGCCAATACAAATACTCCGGCCATACTATTAGCTTCCCACAAGATATCTCCACAATAGCCACCTCCCTTCCACACCTCTTAACAGATTTGGACATCCTTGTTGTTCAGAAATTCAATGCTGCAAACAAGCCTTATGAATTCATTGTTAGCCGTTCAAATGTTCTAGCTGCATTGGAATTCAAAATCTCCAATGACCCGTATTACAAAGATGTCCACCTTGACCTCCAACCATTACATGCTTTGCCACTTGAACCCACATATGTGTCCTCCCTTCTTCACCATGCCACAACCCCTGGGCCTGACCTCCAACTACCCTCACCCACTACTGATGATGCAACACCTTCAATGCACTCCTAGATTGAAACCTCGTCCTTTGTTTTTGCACTCCCAGATTCTCGCACTGTGACTGAAGAAATTAGGCGATTTGCATCTACAACCCCTACCACCCCTTCAACATCAATTGATTGGCCCCCCATTGGTCTTTCTCCAATAAATTAATACAATACGGAAGGGCTCCTCTCAATGGCATTCCCAACACTATTTCCCACAGGGATTCCCATGCTAAAACAACCTCGTCTTTATGAAGTCTCCATGTAAGAATATGCTTTGCACCTTATCTGATTCCATGATAATAGGTTTTCCCAACACCCTTGCTTCCACTATTACTTGTACAACCTTATGATGCACCATCGTAGCCAAGCTACCGTTGCTGTTTTTGTTAAATGCAACCTAGCGGACACACTCCCCACAACTGTCTCAGCTTTGCGCACACAACTCAGCCATCTGCCAGACTCTTGTGTTGTTGATCATGCCATGCGGTTTGCCTCTTCTCTACGTGGCACCCTCTCCTTCTGGAGCAAAAGGCGAGGCGAGCTGTGCGATATGATCACCCAACTTGGTAGCCCAACCTTTTTTTTACCCTAAGTGCAGCTGACACCAAATGGCATGACCTTCACATGCTCATGCCTTCACAGCCTCCAACTTCATTTCCTTCACAATTCCAATGGAGAATTCATAACATTATAACCAATCCGCATACTACGTCTCTATATATGCACCATAGATTCACCATCTTCCTTGAAGAGGTCCTACTACACACATTCAACACAAAAGATTACTGGTGCAGGTTTGTTCTTCTCGCTCTTTGCATTTTATTTTGTTCTACTGCTTCACATTTTGAAATTTCCCTTGACTTCGTGTTTTTTTTTGGTTCCCTTCTTAATACAAGTATGAATGGAAAAACCGAGGTTCTGCTCATATACATGGATTCCTTTGGTTGGAGGACGCACCCAATATGGACAGCCTTGATTGGAATGATCCCCTTGCTGTTAATAGTGCAAAAACATACTTTGACATCTTCTTAACAGCATGGAACCCTCGTCCCGCGCACCTTCGTGTCTCTGCCTTCCATCGAGCATCTCACCAAGACCCTTGCACACTTCCAGCATCCTCCATATGTGAAGGAAACCATACTAATGACTATGAAACCCTTGTCAATTCTGTGCAACGCCACACAAAATGCAATGAATTCTCTTGTCTTCGCAAAAAAGGCGCAAACCTCGTTTGCCGCTACGGTTTCCCCTTTGATCTACAGGAAACATCTTCTATGTTCATTGACAGCTCTGGCCAAAAAAATATTTCCCCGCTAGGAATGATCCACTTCTAAACGTACACAACCCTCTTATGCTCTCAGTATGGAGAGCTAATGTTGATTTCCAGCCAGTGCTCTCGTGCCATGCTGTCCTCTCATACATTTTGAAGTATGCTTCAAAAGCAGAGAGCAAATAAGAGAGCTACCATGACATTCTAACACGTATTTCACACGCTGCCCCTACAGAAGAGGGAATCTTACTACCTATCCGAAAACTTATGTCGGAAACCGTGGCTGATCGAGACATTGGAGCACAAGAAACCTGCCATATGCTACAAAAACTTCCCTTGACTCTTTGCAGTCGTACATTTATTTCCCTGAACACCTCCCAGACCGTTTTCAGACGTGTCTTGTTAGACACCCCCAACAATCCCCCGCCAACCAACTTCATTTCTGCATACATGAAAAGACCCGCTTCACTTGAACACCTTCCCCTTCTCGAAGCTTCTCGGTCTTGGTCCTTTTCTACACATAGGAAAAAAAATCAATGGAAGCTACACAAACCGGCCAAGATCGTGCATGTCCTTCCTCGTTTCCTTGCCATCCCTCCTTCCACCTCTCATCTCTATGTCGATTTCTGTTGGAGTGAACTCTTGCTGTACAAACCTTTCCGCAATGTGCCAACAGATATTGGGTCCTCTGACTTGGAGATTGTCTCTGCATGGGAATCCTTTCATGGGAGCTACAATCCCTGGCATGTTGATCGAGAACCTTCACCCCCTCCAACTATTTCTGTTGATACACCCCCCCCTGATGAAGTCCATCCTGCTTCCTCTAACAACTTGTCAGAATGGGAACTCATCTCTCAACTCCACCCTAGGAACAATCTACAACTTGATGATCTTGACATGCTTGGTCACCGCGACTTTGACACCCAACACAATTGGTGCCACACACAAATACCTTTGCACTTGCAAAACTCAGCCATCTCGTTTCTTGACTTGAACCGCTCATCAAACCAAGCAGAACTACACCCTTTTCCAACTCCTGCTTCTCCTAATTGCTTTTCTCCAACACAACGCAAAGCCTTTGAAATTATTATGTCCCACTCCACCCAACACACTACCACAAAACCATTACGTATGATCATCCAAGGAACTACAGGCACATGAAAATCCTACTTAATCGGATGCTTGCAAGCTGCCTTCTCTTCATCATCTCCAAATAACTCATCCCCTCTTCTCCTGCCTGCTCCAACTGGGGTCGCAGCATTTAACATAAATGCCCTTACAATACATTCTACCCTTCGGATACCAATAAATACTATGCTTCCTCTTGAAGGCCAAGCCCTTGCAAACCTTCAAGAACGACTCCAACATATACGTTATGTGCTAATTGATGAGATGAGTTTCATTGGACCAAAACTCTTATCCAACATTGACTCTCGCCTCCGGGAAGCATTCCCTTCCCATCGAACTTCCCCTTTTGGAGGCTGCTCTATCATCCTCATAGGTGACCTTGGTCAACTTCCACCTGTTAAAGATATCCCCATGTATGTAGGAGCATCATGTAGAAACACACTTTGGCGTAGCTTTGACACATTCATAACCCTCTCAACGGTTTTTCGACAACAAGGCGATGCCCCTTCTCAGATTCAATTCCGCCAACTTCTCCTCAATCTTAGGAATGCAACACAAACTATTGCCAATTGGACCCTTCTTATGTCAAGGACATCCTCTTCCCTCTCTCAAACCGAGAATCACGTATTTGATCAATCCACCCATTTGTTCTCAACTAACAATTCTGTTGCCTTACACAACAAACAAATGCTTAAACAACTAAATGTCCCAATTGCATTATGTTCTGCAGAAGTTAGGAAACAAACACTACTGCTTGCACCAGAAGATGAACAATTAGATATGGTTGTACTCCTTGCCGTTGGGCAACAAGTTATGATTACAACAAACCTTTGGGTTGAGGCAGGTCTTGTGAATGGTGCTCTTGGTAAAGTTGTTTCAATCTTGTACAACACCGCCACTACTCCACCTATGCTTCCTTTGTTTGTTGTTGTTGAATTTTTCAACTACAAAGGCCCACCATGGGATGCTTATAACCCTACCTACATCCCAATCCTCCCTTTAACAAGAGGTTCTCGTAGACAACTTCCCCTTCGTATGGCCTGGGGTTTAACAATCCACAAATCCCAGGGAATGACCTTACAGAAGGCAACAATCGACATAGGAAACATTGATAGACAAGGGCTTACATTTACTGCAGTTTCAAGAGTTAGACAATTGACTGACCTACGCATAATGCCATCTTTCTCTTTTGCTTGCTACTCACGTATGAAGGATAGCCCTTCTGTCCAACGAAGAAAACAAGAAGAAACTTTTATTGCCACCAGATCAATTGCACCTGACGTTTCTTAACATAGTTGCTTACACCCTTGCATTGCTTCCCACACCTCTTCTCGGTACCATAACATTACACTTACAACAGTATTTTTCTCTCTACAATAGAACCAAAAAAAAACAAAACAACAAATTGTCCATTACACAATTTTTTAACTTTTTCCCCTTTCATCTATGATGTGAATATCTTCTTGTTTTTCTTATTCATTACTATGAAAAAAAAATGTTCGTCTACCAATTCATTTGCAAAAAAACATGTGCCTTCCTTTACTCTATATTATTTAAACATGTTAAGCTTTTCATCGCTTTGTTTTCTCTCTTCCTAGCATTTTTTCTTTCACTTGTTTATAACTAAAATGTACTTGATCATAATCCGTGGGAAGCTGATAGTTTTATCAATCCCATAGTTGTTTAATATTTATGTGTGTTTATGGTTTATTTAACCTATGTGGGGACTAAAGCATGTGTTGGTGAAGTTTCATTGTTTTCGTGCATATGAGATGCCGACTTTCTTTTAGCACAGTGTTGGAAGCCATGCATTCTCTGATCTATGTGCTGCATGCCATACCTTTAGACTTACAACATTATTTTCTCTATACAATAAGAGTAAATGTGTTCTTAAGAACTCTAAGCCAATTGCTATTAAAAGACTATACACGCACTACCCACAAAGCTTGTAGGAATTTGAGACAGAGTTAGAGACTATTGGAAGCATCAAACATCAGAATCTTGTCAGTTTGCATGGGTACTCTCTTTCGCCACATGGCAATTTGCTGTTCTATGATTACATGGTAAATGGAAGTTTGTGGTTTAATTGTTTCTATGGTTTCTAAATACAAATGCAAATTTTGATGATGTATTTCAAAATCATGTAGTCCAAGAATAAGATACTTCATTTTCTGGATTGTGATGAGCTAAAAAATAATATTGCATTTGGCAGTTCTGTTTCTTATCATTATAGTTATTTGGTATTGTGTCATATTTGGTAACCGAATTTTTTAACTATGGAATACATGGGATGTTTTGTTAATTTCAAATTATATATGCCTTCATGTTAGATTATTTAGAATTATGTGGGATTAAAGTTTGTACTGATTTGTATGCCAGGCCACTGCCGAGGACTACATCGTTGAACCAAATGATGCCAGGAGGCCATTTAGAGCTTTGTTGGATGTCGTTCTTGTCAGGACCACCACTGGGAACAGAGTTTTTGCAGCTCTGAAGGTCGGTAACCTGTCCATTGTTTTTTACATTGAATTAAATGTTGTAAAAGTGATTTTTTGTGTTCAATCCCATAATTGTGGGGCTACTACTCTCATCTCTTTGGTAACTCCATTGCTTAAGCTATAAATTGATGGTATAATCTTTCTTATGCCTTATCATGTTCCACTTGTGTGGAATTTTTTGTTGCTCTGTTTCCCTGTACTTTCGTTGTCTCCTGACATTCTTGGGATCATAATTCTTTTCTTATATTTGTTAATTGATTAGTTTTAGATTTTGGTGTATTGATGACAATATCATCTTTTCTGTAGAGGGTTTAGGAATGCTCTGAGGCATAGTTAAAGCAATAATTATATTCTTACTTGGGTTACTCATGGTTATTAAAATATTTGTTCTTTTTAGAGTGTCTTCTAATTTCTTCTATATATTTATTATATATGGTTTGGATTTCCTTTGTTCAGCTTTTTTCTAAATATCAAATTTACTATATTCTTTTGCTGCATTCATTCTTTTGTGTCTAGGGAGCTTTGAATGGAGGATTAGATATTCCTCACAGTGACAAGCGTTTTGCTGGTTATAGCAAGGAAAGCAAGAGCCTGGATGCTGAGGTCCATTAAAAATATATATTGGGAGGTAATGTAGCT
>LPNX011178548.1:533938-622605 GCA_001517045.1 Pseudotsuga menziesii | reverse complement strand
AAAAACAAATGTATATAGGTATATTTGTATAGTTATTTTCAAATATATAAGTAATAGCTTACTGCTAGGACATTGTCATAGTTGATTTATCATTAAGACGTTGTCATAATTAATTTGGTGTTAACAGTGGAGTTGTAACACGTGAAGCTCTGCAATTTACTAAGTTCTAGGGGGTCTATGAATCCATTTGTAGTCTTAGAATTTAGAAAAATATACAACATTGTCAAAATTGTAATTTTTCATTGCCGAACTGATCCACAATTAAAAATGACCAAATAAATGACCAATTGTTATGTGGTCATTTTTTTCTAGATACCCCGTGACCAAATTTGGTCATTTATCTTGGTCTTTTTTAGTTTAGTTTTATCATGTGACCAAAATTGGTCATTTATCTTGGTCTTTTTTAGTTAGCCCGCTTAAATTTATCAATTTTGGTCATTTATCCCTCGAAAAAAATTGTGGTGACCAAAATTTTTGGTCTCTTGGTCACTAATCTCTCATTTTGCACTAGTGAATTGGAGGTCTGTGAGGATAAATACTTGCTACAAGCTCTTCATTTGAAAGCCTTTATACCTTTTTTGAGCTAATTTCTGTAAGAGTCTGATCTTGGTCCGCCAGATTTCGACATTTATAGCCACAGCCACTGTCATGTTCTTCCAAACCTATGATTGCCAAATCAAACTGGCAATTTGTCAATCAATTCGATTAGCGTATTAAATCATCTCAGCGTTTCAGCTATCCTGCTCTGCAATTTGATCTCATCTGATCTGAATCTTCATCACTTGATCTGTGAATTGGTTTATTATTTGATCAACGAGTTGGTATCATCCGGTGAGGAGTGTTTATTGTGAAGTATGCGTGTTCTAGTGTGTTGGTGATCGTGCAGTGAAGGAAATATTCCAATTTTCACATCGAATTTTAAAAGGATGACAGGGTATTTACGAATACCAAATGGCAGAGTATAAAGATTTTGGATCCAATTATTCAGGCTGAAAGATAGAACGAGCCCCAAATAAAGGCAGATAGTTTTAAAGGGATTAACTTCCCAATTTTGGAGGAGGATCGATCCTTGAATATAGGATCTATTGTTAGTTGTGGATATAATGTTTTTCTATAAAAGGAGGGTCTTAACTAGGAGGGGGGGGAGAGTTCTTCCTTTCAAAAGGAGGAAGGGGACTGCTGGTTGGTAATTTTGGAGGAATGTATGCCCAGCTTTGAGCACTGCCTGTATGACATAGATTTGATGCAGCTTCTGTACAGGTTCTAGTTTTGAATGAAACACGATGATGATTTGCTTCTGTATGTTATGAATTGTTCTTTCTGATAATTTTGTTATGCATATGGTCATTCATATTCCATTGCACTAATGCTTATCATGAGAGACAATTATCTTTATATTTTTATAGACAGTGGTAGTTTCACTTCTTGTCTTCAGGATCATAGTAACCTTGCTATTGAATTCTGTATTTTATCTTATGTTATACAGCACTTGTTTGATTTTCCTGTAACTCTGATTTCACTCCATCCTAGCTCTTCAATGTTTTGATATTTCTATAAATACTTGTATTATACCAATCTGTGACATATACCGGCTTTGCTTATTTTAAACTGTGTGATGCTTTTTATAGCTTTTGATTTCATACCAGAATTGTGTGATCTGTACAAACAGCTTTGATTTTATAGTATCCTAGTTCTTTAAAGATTATTTGATTTTACCTACAGTCTTTATGTCATACCAGCTTGTGTTTTCATTTTGGTTTCATTTGATTTATACATTTTTGAACAAATATTTCCTTAAGATTGAATCCTGTAGTCTAAGTTCAACTTTAGGGATAACATCTTCTGGCGCCGTTGCTGGGGACGGACAAAGGAAAGGATATCTTCCCCGAGAAAGAACGACAAAGATCAGATCCAGCTCTTGATGGTGGACAGGAGTAGGGCATTAGTTGGACTATAGATTTATTCACCGGGCGACTCCAGGTTTGAAGAATCCAGAAACGATTTTACAAAATTTCAAAGCTTAGATGATGATTTCATTTGACTAATGAGGACTTCTGATCCGGCTTCTATCGTTTCAAGGTATGCATGTCTAGATTTTGCAAAACTTCTCGGTTTTCCGAATCGTCTTCCATCGAATGAATATTTGTTGAGAAATGGTCCTAAATTTCATGGAGATGATCTGAGTTTAGCTGTGAAACACATATCTAATTTCTGTGACTTTACAGAGTTACTCATAATTAAACATGAAGATGTCTTCATTAGATTATTCTATGATTCATTACAGGGGAAGTGTAAAAGTTGGGTTGAAAATTTGGCTGTTGGGTCAATTAGATCATTAATGGGTTTTTGGGTTATATTTCTAAAGACATGGGAGAAGAGGAGAGAGTTTAGGGCAGATTCTCTTTCCATTAAAAATTTCAAGGAATGGAGCTATATGAGCAATGAGGAAATAGATGAAATTTTTTCTTCCATTTTGTCTTCTTATCTAAAGTCAAGCTCATGTAACTCAGAATCTAAAGTCATCTTTTTAAAAGAATTTGCTGCACATATTGAGAAAGAGATTGAAGCTTTAGAGGTCAAAATACAGGATTTGTCATTTCAAATCCCTTTTCAGCTATCTTTCGATAGCAGGATTGAGAATAAGGACGAGTTTGATAATTCAAAACTAAGAAAATGGCATGACCCGGTAGCTGACTACATCAAGGAATTTATCGATTCAAGGTTTTAGTATACATTTTATGATAAATCTGAAAATCAAAATTGCAGACAGATGATGATTGTTGTTCCTGTTTTCATTTTGCTAATACACAGATCAAGATTTTCATTAAGTATTCAGATACTTGTATGGCTTCACTGGAAGCATGATTTTACCTGATCAAAAGAAAGTAGTTTTGATTAGTGTAGGAGCTGTGAATAAATAAGTTTGATTTTTCAAACATCTCTTTAAGTTTGTACAGTGTGATCAAATTGTGAGAAGATTATTTTAGTTTGCAGAGTAGTTTAAAGATTCAGTCAATGGTTTGTTCAGTAGCAGATATTTGTGATGAAGACTCCAGCCCAATGGAAACAAGGCACCTGTATTTCTTATTTTCAAAAGCAGTGAATGGAAGGACAGAAGTGACCTTAGCACACTTTTGAAGGCACTGGTCAGCATGTTCTCAAAGTTTCTCAGGAAAACTTTGTCCCCAGACAGAGCCAGTTGTTATCTCTAAGATTGTTTCACCTGTTTATTTTTAAATTTTTGATTATGATTTGTTTTTATTGTTTTTATTTTGTTTTGTTTTATACTTTATGGTTGATTGATTGTTATTAGGGTTTCTTTTATTACCTAAAGTCATCAAAAGCTTCATTCATAAGCCATGAGCCCATATATGTGCAAAGGAGTATATATTATATGGTGAATTCTTACAGCTGGCAGCATCTATCCAAATTGGCAGCATTTTAATGTTTTGATGGAAGAATGATGCACACGTTACCATGCTTCTCGGTGGTGCAAATATTTTGCAACAGCGCCAACATTTGTTACAGGGAACTGTCATATTACTCTTCCAGCCTGCAGAGGAATCAGGTGCAGGATAAAAAAGAATGATACAAGAAGGAGCACTGGAAAATGTGGAAGGCATATTCGCAATGCACGTTTCCAGCGATTATCCTACATCTGTGATTGGTTCAAAACCTGGGCCCTTACTCACTGGCTATGGATTCTCCAGAGACAGACTTTATGTTAGACATGAATTCCAAAGACTGAACTTTCTCTATCAATCAGATAAAAGTAAAACAAAATAAATTGGCTGGTTCAATCGGTTTGTTTCATGCCGATTGGAGTCAACGTTTTATGCATACAATCAGAAGAATCTAGAAATACCTAATCATTCAATTTAAAACCCTCCCATTTCTCCTTCCTGGTCTTCAGTTCTGATCGCAACCATGGACATATATATAAATGACAGATGCTCGAGTTTAATATAAATTACTCTGGATGTGATGATTATTTTATCATATTTATTATGGATGGCCCGAGAGGACTGTCTTTTAAGATAGATCATGTGATTATAGGATGAAGTTTCAAGACTCTCTGATCTATGCAGATGTGCACCGATATGTTCCAGAATTGGAGGTCCGTGAGGATAAATACTTGCTACAAGCTCTTCATTTGAAAGCCTTTATACCTTTTTTGAGCTAATTTTTGTAAGAGTCTGATCTTGGTTCGCCATATTTTGACATTTATAGCCACAGCCACTGTCCTGTTCTTCCACACCTGTGATTGCCAAATCAAACTGGCAATTTGTCAATCAATTCGATCAGCGTATTAAATCATCTCAGCGTTTCAGCTATCCTGCTCTGCAATTCGATCTCATCTGATCTGAATCTTCATCACTTGATCTGTGAATTGGTTTATTATTTGATCAACAAGTTGGTATCATCCGGTGAGGAGTGGTGATTGTGAAGTCTGCGTGTTGTAGTGTGTTGGTGATCATGCAGTGAAGGAAATATTCCAGTTTTCACACCGAATTTTAAAAGGATGACAGGTTATTTACGAATACCAAATGACAGAGTATAAAGATTTTGGATCCAATTATTCAGGCTGAAAGACAGAACAAGTCCCAAATAAAGGCAGATAGTTTTAAAGGGATTAACTTCCCAATTTTGGAGGAGGATCGATCCTTGAATATAGGATCTATTGTTAGTTGTGGATAGAATATTTTTGTATAAAAGGAGGGTCTTAACTAGGAGGAGGGGGAGAGTTATTCCTTTCAAAAGGAGGCAAGGGATTGCTGGTTGGTAATTTTGGAGGAATGTATGCCCAGCTTTGAGCACTGCCTGTATGACATAGATTTGATGCAGCTTCTGTACAGGTTCTAGTTTTGAATGAAACACGATGATGATTTGCTTCTATATGTTATGAATTGTTCTTTCTGATAATTTTGTTGTGCATATGGTCATTCATATTCCATTGCACCAATTCTTATCATGAGAGACAATTATCTTTATATTTTTATAGATAGTGGTAGTTTCACTTCTTGTCTTCAGGATCATAGTAACCTTGCTATTGAATTCTGTATTTTATCTTATTTTATACAGCACTTGTTTGATTTTCCTGTAACTCTGATTTCACTCTAGCCTAGCTCTTCAATGTTTTGATCTTTCTATAAATACTTGTATTATACCAATCTGTGACATATACCGGCTTTTCTTATTTTAAACTGTGTGATGCTTTTTACAGCTTTTGATTTCATACCAGAATTGTGTGATCTGTACAAACAGCTTTGATTTTATAGTAGCCTAGTTCTTTAAAGATTATTTGATTTTACCTACAGTCTTTATGTCATACCAGCTTGTGTTTTCATTTTGGTTTCATTTGATTTATACATTTTTGAACAAATATTTCCTTAAGCTTGAATCCTGTAGTCTAGGTTCAACTTTAGGGATAACAGGTACCTCTCAAATACCTGAGAATCCACTATACTACTTTCCAATGCTCTTTACCTCGATTATTCATATACTTTCTCACAACTCCCACTGCATGTGCAATATTTGGTCTTGTGCACACCATGGCATATATCAAGCTTCTAACCGCTGATGAATAGGGAATCCTGAACATGTAATCTATTTCTTCCTGTGTCTCTCGACACATCTCCTTAGTTTGAAATGGCTTTCTAAAGGTGTACTAACTAGTTTTTCATTCTGCATTCTAAACCTCTGCAACACCTTTTCTATGTACTCACCTTGAGACAACATCAATTTGCAATTTTTCCTGTCTCTTTTTTATTCTCATACCAAGGATTTGCTTTGCAACACCCAAATCCTTCATCGAAAATGAATTAGCTAGTTTTATTTTGAGCACATTTATATCCTGCATGTTAGACCCTACAACAAGTATGTCATCCGCATACAATAACAAGATAATATATCTTATGTTATCTAGCCTCTTGAAATAAACATAGTGGCTATAATGACATCTATCATAACCTTGTTATGTCATAAACTTATCAAATTTTAAATACCATTGCCTTGGAGCTTGCTTCAGGCCATACAAGCTCTTCTTCAACCTGCAAACCAAATTCTCCTTACCTTTGACCTCATATCCTTGTGGCTGTTGCATATAAATCTCTTTCTCCAAATCCCCATGGAGAAAGGCTGTTTTTACATCTAACTATTCAATATGCAAATCTTCTACCGCCACTAGACTTAAAATAGTTCTAATTGAAGTCATTTTAACAACAAGAGAAAATATTTCATCATAGTCTATACCTTTCTTTTGTGCAAACCTCTTTACAACAAGTATAGCCTTGTATCGCTTCTTGCCTCCATCTTCTTCCTTTAACCTGTAAACCCATTTATTCTGCAATGCCCTTTTCTCTATATGCAACTTAACCAGATCCCAATTCTGGTTTCTTACCAATGAGTGCATCTCCTCATCCATGCCTTGCTCCCACTTCTTTCTAGTTTCTACATGCATTGCTTCTTCATGACATTCTAGTTCACAATAATCATTCATCAATAAATAATATAGTGAAGGAGAGAATCGTTCAGGGGGTCTACTTAACCTGGTAGACTTTCTTATAGTTGCGGGATTTTCAGGTACCTGCTGTTGTAAAGGAAAGTATCCTATGGCTAGGGTTTAAGAGGCCATCAACATACTAGGGTTGAAAGAGAGATGCAAAATGTTTAGCAAGAATATATAAGCAAGTTTTAGAGATTGGAATGGTTCATACCTTAGCCAAACGAAGGTTGATCCAAGCAGCCCTTCAATCCTGTTCTTGCTCCTGTTGCTCCTCTTGCTCCAAGAGACTTGCAAAATGAATTATACCTTCCTCAAACCAATATGACCACATATAAAGCAACGATAATCAAATAAACCTGAAATAATAATCTAATTAACATCATAATATGATCATAAACATAAATTCAATCACACATTGAACAATTATTTGGGAAGAAGAAGGACATCACATCTTTATTAATGAAAACAAGTACAAGTATACCTTCTCTTCAAGTTTGGCACCTCATGAAACCTTGATTTGGTTCTGCTGCTTCTCTTCTCCAAGGAACTTATCCTCCAAGCTCTGCAACATAAGGAGAATACTTCTAGGGCAAAGGTGTGGGCAAAGAGAGCTGGAAATCCTCCAGCATAACAATGCAAAGATTCAAGTCCCCTCTCATGGACCTCCCTACCTCTATTTATATGGTTAAGGAAGAGTTATGGGTGAAAACAAAGTAGTTACAGCTGAAGGAGTCAGTTGCATAACTACACAAACTACCTGAAATTCAAAAGACATGTTTTTTGACATTTTTAAGAGGCGTACGTGGGTTGCAGAAACAACAATCGCGTACACGAGAAATACACGCGGGCTGCCAATACAAAAAGTTGTGTATATAAGGCATACACAACTATTATAGATAGCAAGTCATGTACGTACGCGGGTATTATATAGAGCAAGTCGCGTACGTATGTGGGTTTTCCTTGAGGAAAGTCATGTACACACAAAAAACTCATTTGTAGGGTATTTCTGGGCATTTTCAGACTTTGGTGTCTTCTGGAAAGTTTTAGCTAACAAAATACTTTCCCAATGGTGTAGAGATGAGGTCAAAAGGATTCATAAAATTCAAGATATAGGTCCTCCAAGTTAGGTGTTTTTTCAGTGACTTTCATGAAGTGTCGTCATGGAAGTGTCGACATGCGACGAAAACATAGGAAAGTGGTCAAAGGAAGAGATGTGTAATTTTGAGCTATAACAGATGCCCCCTAATGTATGAGGTTAGAGGGGAAAACAATAGCTGAAATGCATTATAAAGGAAACAGCTGAGTATGGAGAGAGTAGAGAATCCAAGATCGAAAGGCTCAAACAAAGGTACCTGAAAGAGAGGTAAATGTCAGAAAAACTGATCTTTGGGACATACAAGTCCATACACAAAACATTGCCATAAAGATATAGGTGGATCCAACATATGTATAACTGATGAAACTATCATGGTTACTCAATATGCAAAAAGGCGCCATATCAAATCTAAAGGAGCCATGGCCACAAATGAACAAGGTGGATCCATGCTCAACAATCGATCATAGTTACAAAAATACAAGGTGGATCTATGTCTTAGAAAAATGTCATATAAAATGTAACAAGGTCTTGCACAACTTGGGCAATAGCAAAAAATGACGATGCTACTGTCAGCCCAAGGTCTTCAATCCAAACCGCCCAAAAAAGGTACGAATCCTAACCATGCGAATAAAGGAGCTAAAGTTGAATATGGAGGAAATCGTTTGATTACTGGTCAATGATGAGAACCATTAACAAATGCAAGGGAAAACACCATTAATGAAAATGGTCCCCAAGGTACCTAGTACATTCTAACAAGTGTGATTACAAGAACTTGAATTCGAACACTTGAAGAATATATCGAGTAGAAGACATTAAGATATTCCCACTACCCAATAGCGAGGGAAATTGCCACTGATGACAACAATCCCCAAGGTGTTGTCATAAAACTCTAAATATCATTCCCAGAGCAACATGTGTTGCAGTCGATAGGAAGAGATCCGTTGGAAGGAAGGAATTAAGGCATCCTTCATCATCCAACATGAGGTAAGTCAAAGACTAATTGGATCTGGTATTGGTACTGAATTTCATGACAAGAAACGCTGAAGACATGACATAAGGAACTGATACCAGGAAATGGCCGACACAAAAGGTCAAGGAAACTGCAGAATGGCTGACAAAGGTTTAATCCTTGAACAGTGAGCACGACACAAAAGTGACTTAGGAAGCTTTTGACACAAAAGGAACAACGAAACAAATCTGCAATGTAGGAGACATTGATAGATTCCCCATATAATTGGAGAAGGAACCAACTGGAGGAGTAAAAACTCTGAATTGGGATAAGATAAAAAAACAAGGACCCAAATTTTGATAGACTCAAAACTGGTGCTTTGTTCAAGGAAACAAGACTTGCTACCATGACGTAAAAAACATGTGAATGAACTTCCCTTCCCCTCTTTCTTGTAAAGGTTTAACGAGTCCAAGAAAGCAAACTCGGGACCATCTTCATTTTTGGCAAGCTCGAAGAAAAGATAGAAGAATGCTTGATAAAGCACTGATTTGTGGATTTTACGAGCCCGAACTAGTACATGCTCGACAGTGTTTTCATAGTTTAGAGAGTTTGAAAACTCCAAAGAAGACTCCACGGGGGTGATTTATCATCCAATTTAGTCTCCTGAGGCCGGAAAAGTATAAAACAAACCACAAAAGAACTCTCTTAGCTTCTAAATAAGTAAGGCGCACCTTTTTCATATTTAGTCAGGAAGGTCCGAAAAAGGTTAAATTACCACCTACCTAATGCTCCTTCAAAAGCAGTATATAGCCTGAGTTTTACGAGTGTGAAGGAAAGAAATATTACTCGAAAAGATCCATTTGATTATGAGAAATGGGGCTTACAACAATAAACTCGATGCTTTGTTATTTAGGGTTTAACGATCATGACAAAGACATAAAGTACACTCAGAATATTTTTCATGTTTTGGTCCAGAGCACGAAAAAGAGAAAACTAAGCTCATACCGGGGGTTCCTTTTCCGTAAGTTTAGTCCCTCAGGGCCGGAAAAGTGATAAACCTATGCCTGAGAATACTCTTCTCAATTCCAAATAAAAGAGAGTGTTCATTTCTCGTATTATTCCACATGGTCCGAGAAAGAGATAACCTACCACCAATGTGGATGCTTGTTCACATATTCTTAACGAGCTTGAACATACAAGTTTACTCAGCGGTCAAGTCTATTTTGAGGAGTCAGACCTGGGCCTAAAGAAACTTAATATCTTTCCCGTGAATTTTTAACGAGTCCGGAAAAGTCAACTCACGGCCTCCTTACTGTTTTTAACGAGCTTGAAGGAGAGTAGAAAGAGTGCTCTAAATGCAAGGAGACGAGTGTCATAGGCAGGCAGAACTAGTTCCAAGCGCAAGGAACAGATCTATGCATAACGAAAGGAGAGAGAGCAAGGTAAGGACACTCAGGGAATGTCCCCTATAGGTAAAAGGTGTCAAGTTGCAAAGGAAAAATGATACATGGCTTAGCGACAATGAGAACAAAGATGAGGGCTTATACAACGAGCTAAAAGCGTGGAAGCCGTCATTAGGCTCATAAACGCAAGCAGGGCACATGCAAATGCAATTACGACTTGAAACACAAGGCTAGGCCAATAAACAATTGTGAATCCAACTAAGAATCCCATCTCCAAGAAACAACAACATCAGAATCATATTCAGAAGGAAAGATATGATGCAGGTCACTTTGGTAGAAACACATGTGGCTTTGCTATCTTCTACAAAAGATGTAGTCAAGGCAAAATCAACGAAAGAGGACTCTATAGTGCCAAGATCCAAGGGTTTATAATCAATAAGATCGACCTTAGAAGGAGAGAAAAAATCAACAATGGATATAGAGTCTGCAGGAACAAACTCAATATCACAGGAGTTGAAAAATTCCTAAGAAAAATCAAACTTGTCAGTATCACTGACTTGTTGTTCGAAGGGAGAGTCCAAAAACTCAACAAGACCAACACAAGAAGACCAATCCATGGGAAAATCAGGCTTACTAATCAAATCAGGTTTAGACTTAGTCACAACTGAACCAACATCCAAAAGAAGATCAGACTGTATTAAAGAATCTAGGAAGACTTCATCCAAAGGAAGGAGATCATCCAAGATAGGACACATGTCTAAACTTTCAAATGGATTAACAGAGTGGAGAGCATGCTCCATAGTCTTTATAGAATGACTCACCTGGTCAACTGCTGGGACCAAGTCCCGAGAAGGTAAGCATGAAAACAGAGGCTGCTTCTTAGTAGCAATTGAACGCAAAGGACATGAGGCCACATAGCTCACCTGTGGCGGGGTAGTGTCTATAGAAACACTGGGAACCAATAAAGGAAAGACCTAGTCTCTAGTTGGGTCAGGAGACGGATCAAGAAAATCCAACTGATCGATAGTGACAATTTCTTTTCCATGATTAAAGTACATCACACAAAAGAATGTTGACACCACATCTTGCATGGCATAGACATAATCACATCCAAGGAGCATATTAAAGTCCAGGGGGTCTTCTATCACCATGAAGTCAACTAAGATTGTCTTCCCACCCAAAGTAACAGGTGTTTGAGTAAGAATTCCCAAGGCTATACTAGTTCTTCTATCAAACGCCAGTAACTGAATAGAAGTCGGCACAAGGCTAGGAGATCCCATGCCTCATGAAGCACGAGTAGACAAAATACTAATTGAGGCTCCTTCATCAACAACAAAACAAGATATCATGTATGATTCAACTTTGACCCTTATCTGTAAAGGTGCATCAGAAGGAAGGCACGACTCAACTAGGCTATCCCAATCAAAGGAAGCAATCCGAGAGATTGGTGGGGGTTGATCTAAAGTAAGTTCTTTGCCCCCTTGTTCAATAAGTTATGAACTAGCAGTGAAGAAAATGTGACTGGAGGACACTTCACTCTCCAAAGGAAGAGTGGGATTGACCGATACTGAATTCAATTCAACCGCTTCATGAAAGTCACTCTCTAAAGGGAGATTGGTATTGACCAAAGATGACATTGGTTCAATCATATCAAGATCACTCTTCGAAAGAAGAGTGGGATCGATCAAATCTGAGATTGGTTCGACCACTTGATCAACCAAAGGTTGAGTAGGTTGTTGAGAAACTATAGATTGTTCAGGAGAAGGAAATTCTTGAGTTTTGGACCACACTCTTCACACCTCTACGATAGCAGGGCACTGGTGAGTAAGATGATCTCCCTCGCATAGCTTACAAGGGAACTTAAGTTTGCACTTTGAACAACCAGTTTTCTCAATGGTGTCAACATGACTAGCAGTGGATGACTGTTTTCTCTCAACATGACCTGCAGAGGCTAAGATTTCCCCCCCAGCATGAACACCAGAGCCTGGGTGATTGGGTCCAACCTGACTAAGAATGTTCAAAAATGGGATGACCATGAAACCAAACTCTTCACACCTCTACGATAAAAGGGCATTTATTAGTGAGGTGGTATCCCTCACAAAGCTTACAAGGAAACTTGGGCTTGTGTTTTGAACGGTTAGTCTTTTCAACAGTGTCAACATGACTCGCAGTGGCTGACGGATTGTCTTCAGCATGAACCACAGAGGTTGAGAGACTTCCCCCAGAATGACTTGCAGAGGCTGAGAGACTGGGTCCAACATGACTTGTAGAGGTTGGATGGGCACCACCAACATGAACAATAGAGGCTGAGTGGTTATGATCAACATGCCTTGCAACAGTTGAGTTTGTGCCCCTAGCATGAACCACAGAGGCTGGGTGGATGGATCCAACATGACTTGCAGAGGTTGGATGGGGAGGTTCAATTTGAACAACAGAGGTTGAACGGGTGCCCTCAGCATGAACTGCAGAGGCTGAGTGATTGGATTCAACATGACCTGGAAAGGTTGGAAGGATCCCACCAACATGATCAACAGAGGCTGGATGGTGAAGATCAACTTGACTTGCAGAGGTTGAGTGCTTAGATCCAACATGACATGCAGAGGTTGGATAGGTGCCCCCAACATGAACTGCAGAGGCTGGGTGGTGAGGTTCAACTTGACTTGCAGAGGTTGAACAGGTGCCCCCTTTCTTATGTTCCTTCTTCCTGTTCCTCCTTCTTTTACTCCTTTTAGACTGCGGGTTACTAGTATCAGTACTTTCACTACATGAGGTAGAAGGAGGAGGAGAATCAACTATAGGTGAAGGGGAAGCAGTGTTTTGATGCCCTTGATATAACGAGCTTACTTGAAAAGCACCAGGAGCATTTAGGACAGTTGGAGTGGAAAACAACCACACTGGTATCCCTAGGGTGAATCCAGGTACATTCAAGGTGGCCATTAAGGGAACACCAACATTCCCCGTGAGAGGAATAGTACAAGGAGTTCCCAGCATGGGGATCTCTTGGTTGGTGTTCAAAGGGGTGTTAGACATAGTTTCAAACTAGGAGACAAAGTTTGAGGTTGATAGGCAACCAAAATTACAAAGCACACACCTAAAGGGACACTAAGTACAGACAAACCACACAACACTCACTAAAAAATTCCTAAATCCAAACAAACAAACATGTATAAGATACGCTTTCCAAAAGAAATCTGATAGACAGTTACTTGGTGTCCCTGTAGATGTTATTAGGCACAAACGGAGGAATCACCCATCGCCCTCCCACACTTTCTACCAGGGTTACCTTCCAAGTCCGTCCAAGGTCAACCAGAAATAGTCTTTCGGTGTACCTGTGTATGAACCCTAGATGTCAAATAGAATAAAGGCTACCTTAACTATATTGACAGTCTGTGGGGACAATCGCAAGCCTAGTTCGTACGTATGGGTAGGGTAGCAAAGCTCGAAATCTTGTCTGAGACAGAATCCCTAGATGCACAAAAACCTTGGTCTACACTTTAACAAGGAATCAGAGGGTTATCTCCTCAGTCCAAGTTTCCACACAGCCTCGTGCTTAAATCCCGTTTGAGAGGAGCTTTTCAGATACAATCAACATAGAAAAGGGTTTACCTAGTGATTGGCCAACTACGTCTGAGATTTAAGTACTTGTGGAGAGTTAAAATTCCTTAATCCATAAGTCTAGCCTGAGCTAGTTGGTGTATGACCCTATAAAATAAAACTTACTACTAATTTTTAAATTATATCGTTTATTTTAAGGGCTGTTTTTAGTTAGAGGGTAAATGGCGTGAAACTTATGTGGTGTTTTGACTCAAAGTTGAAACAACATGACTAAGCAAAGAGAAATGAAATGCAAAAAGAAAAAACTATCCTCTTTCTTTTTCAAATAGAAACTTGAAATCCACAAAAGAACAAACTCTTTTTATTTTTATTTTTTCAAAAACAATGATATGCCATGCAATCTAGACTAAAAAACTAATATACATGCATATAAAGAAAACATGTGTTTTATTTTTCTTTTTCTTTTATAAATGCAAAAGAAAAAACAGCCTAAATGCAAGCAAGTACTTTAAGCAAAGCAAATAGACAACTACTCTACACCCCACAAAGAAACCCTAGGTTTCCCTAAAGTTGGATATCAACCTCTCTTGAAAGGAAGGATTGCTAAGGTAAACAGGCCAACAACTTTGGAATGAAGAGATTGAGCAATAAGACTGACATAAACAAAGGTCAAGAAGTCCCAAGAATCAATCTAAACCTACAAACAAAGGCTCCTCAGTACCTTGTCCAACAAGGTCAAGCCAAAGAAGGGAGTGGGGGGGAAAGCAGCAAAAACAAGTATACATTCTTTTTATTTTTCTTTTATAAATGAAAAATAAAAACTACCTACAAACAAAAGTATGCATATAATAAGAACCAAGCAAAAGGAACTTTGCTATACAACCACCAAACAAACTCTAAAATGAACTAAAGTCAGCATAAACCCTACTTGGAAGGAAGGCTTGCATAAAAAACAAGTCAACTATTTTGGCATAGTGAAGTTAACCAATAGAAGAAGAAGGAAACCAACACCAACAAGCTTCTGAACTTAGACAAAGATCACTAACAGAGGCTGACCAGCAACATAAGCCAAAAATCATGCCAAGCAAGGAGGTGGGGGAAAAGAGCAAAGAACAAACCCTAATGCTATAAAAAGGCTTACCACATAGATAAAGAACAACCAAAAGGGATGACACTAACTCCCTGGAGTCATGCACCTGTAGAGGACACCAAAAGACCTACCAAACAACCTTCAAACAGAAGAAAAATCACAAAAGAGGAAAAACATTGTTTAAAGGGGCATACACGAGTTTTACTACTGACAGGTCGTGTGTCATACGTGGGTTGACAATACAGCAATTCATGTGTACAAGCACACACAGGTCGTACCACTGACAAGTCACGTATCATATGCAGGTTGGCAATACATAGAATCGCGTGTACAAAACCAGACACACAACTGTTCAGTCTGCAAGTCATGTATGGGTGGAAAAAATTCCCAAAAAGGTCAAAAAATGCCTTAGGAAGGCAGGGGAAGTGTTCTATAAGACTTATAAAGTGTTTCTAAGTGGCAAGAGGGACTTGAAACAATGCAAAAGACTGAAAGAAATAAAGAGAAACCCCAAACAGACAAGGCTCTCCCTAGCGGAGTCGCCAGTTCTGTTGTAAAGGAAAGTATCCTATGGCTAGGGTTTAAGAGGCCATCAACATACTAGGGTTGAAAGAGAGATGCACAATGTTTAGCAAGCATATATAAGCAATTTTCAAAGATTGGAATGGTTCATACCTTAGCCAAACGAAGGTTGATCCAAGCAACCCTTCAATCCTCTTCTTTCTCCTGTTGCTCCTCTTGCTCCAAGAGACCTGAAAAATGAATTATACCTTCCTCAAACCAATATGACCACATATAAAGCAATGGTAATCAAATAAACCTGAAATAATAATCTAATTAACATCATAATATGATCATAAACAGAGATTCAATCACATATTGAAAAATTATTTGGGAAGAAGAAGGACATCACATCTTTATTAATCTTGAAAACAAGTACAAGTATACCTTCTCTTCAAGTTCAGAACCTCATGAAACCTTGATCTGGTTTTGCTGCTTCTCTTCTCCAAGGAACTCAGCCTCCAAGCTTTGCAACACAAGGAGAATGCTTATAGGGCAAAGGTGTGGGCAAACAGAGCTCCAAATCCTCCAGCATAACAATGCAAAGATTCAAGTCCCCTCTCATGGAGCTCCCTACATCTATTTATATGGTTAAGGAAGAGTTAGGGGTGAAGACAAAGTAGTTACAGCTGAAGGAGTCACTTCCATAACTACCCAAACTACCCGAAATTCAAAAGACGTGTTTTTTGACATTTTTAAGAGGCGTATGTGGGTTGCAGAAACAACAGTCGCGTACACGAGAAATACACACGGGCTGCCAATACAAAAAATCACATATATAAGGAGTACACAACTATTATAGATAGCAAGTCGTGTACGTACGCAGGTATTATATGGAGCAAATTGCGTACGTACGCAGGTTTGCCTTGAGGAAAGTCGTGTACACACAAAAAACTTAGTTTTAGGGTATTTTTGGGCATTTTCAGACTTTGGTGTCTTCTAGAAAGTTTTAGCTAACAGAAATAACTTTACATCAGGGTAGAGATGAGGTCAAACGGATTTATAGAACTCAAGATATAGGTCCTCCAAGTTAGGTGTTTTCTCAGTGACTTTCATTAAGTGTCATCATGGAAGTGTCGACATGCGACGAAAACATAGGAAAGTGGTCATAGGCAGAGATGTGTCATTTTGAGCTATAACACCTACTGCTGCTCTTGATTTTTTGGTGCCTTTGGAACTTCATTTTCTTCGATTTCATTAAGCACTGTGTACTCTATGTTTTCCTTTTCCACTTTCTTTCCTTGCAACTGATCTTTGTACATGACCTTTTCATTGAATACTACATCTCTACTCCTAATGATTTTTGATTTTTCATAATCCCATAAACGATAACCAAAATCATAAACCCTGAATCCAATAAATATACATTTCTTGGATTTAGCTTCAAGCTTTATTTTGTCATCTTTATCAATATGGACAAATGCTTCACAACCAAAAGTTCTTAGAAATGAGTATTTTACCTGTTTACCTGTCCATGCCCCCTCTGGAATGCCACCATCCAAAGAGCTTGAAGGCCCTCTGTTTATTAAATAAACAATAGTGTTTACACCATCAGCCCAAAACTGTAAGGGCAACCCTGCATGCAATCTCATACACCTTGCACGCTCCATGATCGTTCTGTTCATCCTTTCTGACACACCATTTTCTTGTGGTGTTCCAGGGATTGTCTTCTCTCTGCGAATCCCATTGTGTGAACAGTAACTGTCAAACTCCTTGCTGCAGTACTCACCTCCATTATCAGATCTGAGACATTTCAACCTTTTTCTTGTCTCATTCTAAGCCAAAGCTTTCCACTTCTTAAAAGTATCAAACACATCAGATTTCTGTCTAATGCAATAAACCCAAGTTTTTCTAGTTGCATGATCAATAAAAGTAACATAATAATGGGATCCACCAAGAGATTGTACCTAAGATGGTCCCCATACATCTGTATGGACAAGATCTAACTTTTCACTCTTCTTTTGTTTCCCAACGCTGAGAAAACTAACTCTCTTCTATTTTCCATAAACACAGTTCTCACAAAATTCCAAACCTACCTGCTTCATATTTGGAAGCAGTTTCCTTGACTGGAGAATATGCATCCCCTTCTCACTCATGTGGCCAAGTGTATGATGCCACAAGGATGCACCTATTTCTATGGAAGCTACAGAGATAGAATAATTAGTATTATGAGGAAATAAATATAACTTACCTATCCTATCTCCTTTTGCAATTACCATTGATCCTTTAGTGACCTTCCACCATGTTTCTCTAAATGTAGAAAAACAACTGCCATCTCCCAACTTCCCTGTTGAGATCAGATTTATTTTCATAGCAGGAATGTGCCTTACATCTTTTAGTAGCCAATCATTTCTATTATTTAACTTAATCTGTAACTTACCCTTTCCAACAATTTTACATGGTTCATCATCCCCCAATAGCACATGCCCAAAATAACTTTGAACATAATCATGAAATAATTTCCTATGGGGTGTAGCATGACATGAAGCCCCTGAATCTACTACCCAGTAATCACTAGTATTATTTAATGCAAGAATGAAAGCATATTATAACACATCACCTACTACATTTGTTTCTTGAGTAGTCTCTCGCTCTCTGTCTCCTTTCTTCTTTGGAGCTTTGCAGTCTTTCTTTAGATGTCCTTTCTTACCACAGTTTCAACATTCTATTTTTCTGAATCTGGACTTGGATCTGACCTTTTTAGACTTGCCACGATTTCCTGGGCTCCTTCCTCTCTCATTTTGTCTCCCTCTGCTCTCCATGGTCAACGCGTTTCCTGATGTCTCACCTGTGCTTTTTTCTTCGCATTTCCTCACTAAGAATAACACCAACAACATCATCAAACTGAAGAGTGTTTGAACTAGGGACAGAGTTACTTACAGCCATGACCAAGATATTCCAACTTTCTGGTAATGAACACAAGATTAGAAGAGCCCTAACCTCATCATCAAAGTTCACTTTTATACAACTTGACTGATTGGTAAGTGTATTAAACTCATTTAAATGATTGGAAACAGATCCACCTTCCAACATCTTCATATTAAATAAATGCTTCATTAAAAATTTCTTGTTGGAAGCCGAGGGTTTTTCGTAGAGCTTACCCAATGCGCTCATCACAGCCTCTGTTGTTTTTTCTTTCAAAATATTGAAAGCCACCGACGAAGCTAGGAACAGCCATATTGTTCCCAGTGCCTTTCTGTGAAAAACCTCCCATTCTTCATCCTTCATAGCTGCCGACTGTTTTGCTTTTCCACCCAATGGCAAGTACAGATCCTTCTGGAACAGATAGTCCTCCATTTGCATCTTCCATAACTGATAGTTTTAGCCGTTAAATTTCTTGACCCTGAACTTTTCCTCTTCCACCATGCTCCCACTCGAACCAGGAACCCTTCTTTTCTGCGAGTTTACCAACCAAATAGACCTTTTGGCTCTGATACCAATTGTTAGAAAACAGGACCGCAGAGAAATAACACATATACAGTTAAATCATTAAACAAGATGCAAAACACATTAAACAAATTATAGAGAGACACAGATATAACGTGGTTCACCCAAACGATGGGCTACGTCCACAAAGAAATTTCCATTCCTTTTATTATAGTCCAGAAAGATGAAGGGATACAACCTGCAGCAAAACCGATGCACTTCCTCTTCATGCTCTCACAGTCTCTCCCACACAATCGCAAAGATTGTTTACAATACAAAATAATACCATACACAGTCGTGCTACAATGCTTTACTTTATAAGGGAAATACCATGGGAAAATAGTATGGTTAACCCAATACCATGGGTCCGCAAAACTATTGGCCAACACATCCCAACAAAAATTCTTGGGGGCTCTGCCCTCAAACCCCCATTTCTCAGGGGCGCTTCCCCCAAACCCCTGTATCTCGGGGGCACTGCCCCCGAACCCCCTTTTTTGGGGCGCTACCCCGAGCCCCAAAGCAAGGGGAATCAGTGTACAGTACACATGGGGTACAAAGACAATTAAATAATATCTCTAGATCTAGAAGATCATGCTCCACAACCAACAAAAAATAGATATGAGTTAGTTATTTTAATATTTTAAGGAATTAAAATAAATATTCTCGCCAAAGATATTCATACACTAAAAAATATATCTCTTAACTATTGAAAAAGAGATATGAGTTAGTTATTTATAAATTTTTAAGGAATTAAATTAAATATTTTTGCCCAAGCTTTGGCAAGAGATATTTATACACTAAAAAATATATGCCTTAACTATTGAAAAATAGTTATGATCTAGTTATTTATAATTTCTTTAATTTCTAAAGAAATTATTAATCAAGTATATCTTTATTGAAAAAATAGATATGAGTTATCAATCTAACATATCCCAACTATTGAAAAAACTCAAAAATATATCTCAAAGTATTGAAAAATAGATATGAGTGAGTTATTTATTATTTCTAAAGGAATTATGTTATTCCTTATGGAAAGTTGATTTTAATTAAAGGAAATTAATATCCATTATAAATATTTGATGTTGATTAATAAGAAATTTGAATATATGCAAGATCTTAATCTTAATTAATAAGAAATTTTAATATATATATATAAGAGCAAAAAATAATTGATTTATATATTATAATTTAAAGTAAAGGAAGAACAAATTATTGAAAACAGGAAAAGTGTGGATAATAACATATTTGTTTATAATATATTATAAGACACGTCCGTGGAAAAACTAAATCAACTCTAACTAATTGTATATCCCCAATGTAACTGATTGTATATCCCCTTACTTGAAAAAATAGATATGAGTGGGTTATTTATCATTTCAAAAGGAATTCTCGATTTTATGGAAGGGTGGTTTTAATTAAAAGAAGTTAATATCCATTATAAATACTTAATATTAATTAATAATAGAATTTAATATATATATATACACAAGATCTTAATCTTAATTAATAAGAGATTTACTTAATTAATAAATAATAAGTTTGGGAGGGGTTCTTCCAGATTTTTGAGAATAGAAATACAAATTTAAAATAAACTAAATAATTTGTTTCTTTGGATAATACTAGTGAATGTTAACCACTACCATCACTACAATCACCATCACCCATCATTACGGTATATATTATATTTTCCATTATACAGTAAAATAAGAGATTTAGTTATCATTTAATAATAATGAGAACATTATTGAAAACAAAAAAAATAGTGTGGATCATAACATATTTGTTTATAATATATTACAAGACACGTCCGCGGAAAAACTAAATCAACTCTAACTGATTGTTATAGTGATATATATATTGAAAAATTATATGCATGGAGGCAGTTAGGGTTCTTGGAAGAACTGTTTATTGTCCTTCCTAAAGAAAAGGATTATAGTTGACTAAAAGAAAATAGTTCGTTAATTTTTTTGGAAAAAGAAGAACTAACCCCTTGGTGGTTGGATTATTTAGGAAAAGGGATGGCTTGTATTTGGGAGAGGGCGGTCTCCATCCTATGGGAGTCACTAAAAATAAAAATTAAAGCTAGTTTGTTTTTCCTTCTCGGGAGCAGTCTCACCTAAGGCACATGGTTGCTATTTCTCGAGATGAACTCTGACAACTTGGCCGTCTAAGGAGTTGTGTGGACACTCTTCGTGCTTTCATGAGGCCTCTTGTGGATGAACTTTAATTCCTATAGGCTTTGCCTTCTTTGTGAAAAGGAAATGACGTTTAGTCTTCCTACAGGTGGGGTAGAAGATAATCTTTTGACAAAGGGGCGGTTTTTTAATTGCTGTGTTTTGAGAGGAACATGTTAGAAAAAAACCCGGAGGGCTAAACTCTAGCTATATCGTTGGACTTTTTGATCCGATTCTTTTACCTTTATAACTTTTTACTTGTCTATTTTACTGACTCATTTCACTATGACATGTTTACTTCGACCACTTATTAACTTGACAGTTTTACTACATTTTTACTTCCACTCACTTGCTCGACTTGTTTGTTTGTAGTCGAAATTTACAAAGAATATTTCTTAGTCTAAAAGACTTAAGATATTACAAATGTTTTTCACCCACCAGTAATATGAAGTAAAAACGGACACAATCAACAATTCCACATAATTATAAAAACATATATCCAAACATTAAATGTAAACAATGTTTACTCAAGTAATTTTAGAGAGATTCAACCATAAACTATTTGATTTATATAACTTCTCGGGACATAACAAAGAACTATATGTGGTAAATGCAAACTTGAAATTTACAGAGATATTTAACCTTTTATAGAGCTTTGGCTATCAACATTTTCAAACCCATAGAAGGTTGAGCTTTGACACTATCCTCTTCACTCTTTGCTCAGATTTCTCTTAAAATTCTCTCTGCTGTGTCTATTGTGTCTAACTTAATTTACAATCTTCTTCTTCTATTTATAGGAAGACTAGAATTTGCTTCTCTGCGAATCTATTGAATTCCCATTAAAGACGGTAATAACTATCTACCTAACAACTTAGCTTCATAAATTTAATTTGACTGGTTTACATTGTAGAGTCGTGAACTCTTCACTCTTGTCAGACTGCCCGACAAGATCTGAATTTATACGGACTTTGATAGAGTTGGCTGAGATCTGGTACAAATCTATGAGTAATTAATATTTCCAACACTCCCCCTTAATTATGAGCAAATGGGGATCTTCGAAAAACAAAATATTACAAATTGTTTCAGATCTTAAACTTGCTCTATTTATGACAGAGTTCACTGTGCAGAACTTGTCATTCGAAGATAACTGCGTGGATACTGGAATGTATCTTTTGCCAATGGTTTTGTAAAAATATATGTAAGTTGATCTTCAGACCTGCAAAATTCAAAACAAATTTCTTTGTTGTTCACCAACTCTCTTATGAAATGAAACCTTGTGTTGATGTGCTTGGTTATCTTATGAAACACATGGTTTTTTGACAATGCTATGGCCTAATTATTGTCGCAGAAAATGATTGATGGTTCTTGCTGGATCTGTGACAGGGCTTTCAAAATTCTCTGCATCCATAGAGCTTGACATGCAACGCTTGTAGCTACAACATACTCTACTTCTGCTGAAGACAGAGTTACCATGTGTTGTTTCTTTGAGGCCCATGAAATAACACCTGTACCAAAATGAAATGTGTGCCCAAATGTGCTCTTCTTGTCATCTATGTTGCCTCCATTGTCACTGTCATTGTCAACAATGAGTTTAAAATTTTATGAGGTTGAATACATAATGCCAAGGTCTTTCATTCCACTTACATACCTCAAAATTATTTTACCCGCTTGCCAATGTGAGTCGTTTGGTGACTCCATGAATCTTGAGATCATACTTACTCCTCACATGATGCCTGGTCTTATCACTGTTAAATACGTAAGGCCACCAACAATCCTTTTAAAAAGTGTAGGATCTACAGTTGATCCATCATCATCCTTGCTCAATTTTAAACCTGTTATTACTAGTGTTGGGGATTTCTTGCAATTAGACATATTAAATATTTTTAAAACTTCACTTCAATATTTAGACCGTGATATAAATATACCACTTTTAGATTGTTGAAATTCAATGCCCAGAAAAATTTCATAAGCCCCAAATCAGTCATTTCAAATTCACTTTCCATGACTGCTTTAAAATATTAGATGCCAAAGCCACCAGTAAATATTAAATTATCTACATACATGTAGGCCATTAACATCTTACCTTGCTCATCAAATTTAGTGTACCATTTCAGTTCACTTTCACTTCTGTGAAATCCATTTTCAGTGAAATAGGAATCAATCTAATTGTCCCAAGATCTAGGAGCTTTCTTCAAACCATAGAGTGCCTTTTTCAGCCTGTACACTTTATTCTCTTGACCTAGAACTTCATAGCCTTGTGGTTGATCCATATATACTTCCTCTTCTAGGTAGCCATTCAAAAATGTTGACTTAACATCCATTTGATAAAAAGGCCATTTGTTTTGTGTAGTAATGGCAAAGACGGTTTTGATTGTGTCCATGGATGCGACATGTGCAAAAGTTTCATCAAAATCTATGCTTCACTATTGTGTGAACCCTCTTGCTACCATTATTGCTTTGTGCTTCTACACATTCCCATCAGCATCTTTCTTTGTCTTGTAACTAGATTTGATGATGGTTACAGCTTTATCTTTTGATACATCTACCAACTCCCATGTTTGATTCTTATCAAGGCATTTTATTTCTTCATCCATGGCTTGTGTTCATAGTTCTTCTTCAACAACTTCCTCAAATGTTAGTGGATCATATATAGGAGAAAATAATGCAAAAAGAGAGAGAGAGAGAGAGAATGAATTTGGTGTACCAACTTCATATATTTAATACATAATTCTTGTCTTCACTTGTTGTGTCGATGTCGACTAGCTCGACGAAATACTTGATGGTGTATGTTGTCCTCTTGATGTGCTTATCGACTTAGATTGAACTACAACTTTTGTTGATGTTCCTTGTATTGAACCATGTCGCGGTGTCATGGGAGTCTATGGTGATGCAACCGGTTGAATTACATGTGGTGTTTGAACCACTTCCTTCGTCATGTCATCATTTTCAACATTCGACACAATCTTGACATTTATGTTGATAGTTCCATCCCATGATTCATTATCGACAAATTGAACATCTCAACTAATGGTCACTTTCCTTGCGACATGATCATACAACTTGTATGCTTTTGTGTATTCAGAGTAGCCAACAAAAATGCATTTCTATCCCTTGTTGTCTAGATTCTTTCTCAGCTTATCTGGAACATGAGCATATGCAACACAACCAAAAAAATTTCAATCTAAAACACTATGATTCATACATGTCCATTCTTCTTGAGGAACTTTGATCTTCACACTCTTTGTCAGACACCGATTCATGATATATAGAGTGGTTGCGACTGCTTCAGCCCAATATTCATTTGGAAAATGCTTGGCAACCATCATCATGCATGCCATCTCCATAATGGTTATGTTATTTCTTTCGGAAACACAATTCTGCTGAGGTGCATACCGTTCAGTGAATTGCTTTTGTATGCCATGGGTCTTGCAAAAATTTAGAAATCCATTCGAAACATATTCACCTCCTCTGTCGATCCTTAATATTTTGATGTGGTGTCCACTCTGGTTCTCCGTGTCTGCCTTGAACTGCTAAAAATAACTAAATGCATCATATTTATGTTTCAAAAAATATACCCATGTTTTTCCTTACTAGTCATCAATAAAAGTAAGAAAATAATTGTAGCCACCAATGGATGATGTCTGCATTGGACCCCAAATATCAGAATGCACAATTTCAAGTGGTGTGCATGCTCTATATGACTTTCCAACTGGAAAAGTCTATCTATGCTGCTTTCCAAAAATGAAGCCTTTACAAACTCTCTCTAGTTTGTCGATCAATGGAAATCCTTTCACCATATTTTTTGTGTGCAGTAGCTTCTGTCCACCAAAATTCAGATCTCCAAATATGAAATGCCACAACCAGGATTCATCTTGAACTTCTATTTGAAATGCATCCTGAAAATCAGCATTGTCATTTTCTTTCTTGTCGAAGTGCTCAACTTCTTCTTTACTTTCTTCCTTGAATGCATCCCCTGTATTTGTCTTTCCTTTCAGCTCTGGAATTGTCCTCAATGGAAACAAGCGATTGCTTTTCATTGGCACTTTTGCTATCAGATGGTTGCTTGGATTCTTGTCTTTAATCATAGAGTGATCATCTTCTATGTAGACGCTGTAACCTTTCTGTATCAATTGTCCAATTCTCAACAAATTGTGTTTCAGAACTTCAACATGATAGACATCAGGAATATACTTACTATCCCCTTGTTTGGTTAGAATACCAACAATACCTTTTCTCGAAACAGTGACTTGGACATTGTTTCCAAGTGTAACATATGTTGAACTAAATTATTTATACTAGAAAAAAAAATTAAATTACTGGTCATATGATTGTTGCAGCTTGAATCTAAGTACCATATGTCATGTGGACTTTCTTGGACAACATTGCATTCAATTGGAGATGCATATTCCATTAACATTGCACTTGATGGAGTGCTGGTGTTGGTCGACTAATTTGGGCGTTTCCTTCCTTGGTCATATTGTTTCTTCCTGCATTCATCTGCATAATGACCAAATGTTTTACAATAATGACATTGAATTTTCAATTTATCAAACCTTTGACCACTTGGATGAATTGGATTCTGATTCTCTCCTCTACCAAAGACATTTAAAGGACTTCTGTCACGTCCTCCTATGGAAGAAATTCTTCCTCTTCCTCTAGAGTTGTTTCTCCCCTTGCCTCTTCCATGACTTATGGATGACTGTGTTGCAAATGCACCTTCCAATGATGCATTTTTTCTGCTAATTCTGTGTTCATGATTGATGAGTGAAGCTTATTCAAATATTGGGGGAAGACTTCTAAGGAATTTTTCAACCACCCTTTGGTATGTTATGGTTTCTCCATGAGATTTTGGTTGATTTTCCAAACCAACAACTCTGGTGTAGAATGATTCTATCGTCTTTGAATATTTTATTGATAGAGATTCAAAATATCTTCTAAGAATCTGCAACTCGGAGGTATTTACCTTGTCCATGCCTTGATATGTAGTCTCTAATGCCTCTCATACCTGCTTAGCATTAATTGATGCTTCTACTCTTGGGAGTATGCTTTCATACATGGCCTGTTGTATGTAGAATTTTTTTTTCCATCTTTCTCATCTTGTGTGAGATTGCTATATGCTGTCTGATATGTTGGTTCTGCATAACCATGCTGCACAATTTCCCATACATCTTTGACCTCTGAACAAAGCCTTCATTGTTAGAGACCAATATTCATAATTCTTTCTTGTAAAAATTTGGGTTTTCAAACTTGATGTATGTTTGAACCAAAAGTGGAAGCCATTTCTAATTTTTTAATTTTCCTCAGAAAATTACTTTTCCCTTTTTAAGATAAGGTTTCTTTCCTAAACCCTCTCTGATACCAGTTAGCAAAAAACCGAGATGGATAAAATTGAGTTACCACTCAATTATAAAAATTTCACCTCTACCTCCTTTTATTTTTACTTGTCTAAATCCAATTAGACGATTCTACCTATATGGTCAGACTTTTTGACCCAACCCTTTTACCTCAACAAGTTCTTACTTGTCGGTTTTGTTGGCTCACTTAACTTCGATAGATTTACTTCGACCACTTGTCGGTTTTACAACTTCGACAAGTTTTCTTCCACTGGTAAACTTCGACTGGTTTACTTCGACAGGTTTAACTCGACATTTTTACTTAGACTCACTTCCTCGACTGGTTTGGTTTTAGTCGAAATTTACAAAGGATATTTCTTAGTCTAAAAGACTTAATAAATTACAAATGTTTTTCACCCACCAGTAATATGAAGTAAAAACTGACACAATCAACAATTCAATAGAATTATAAAAACATATATCCAAACATTAAGAAGACTTGTGTTGACCACTCTGTTGTAAAACCTGGAACTTTTACTGGGTGAAATCTGTATGGATTCTTTGATATTTCACTCAAACCATAAATGTAAACAACATTTACTCAAGTAATTCTGGAGATAATGTGTGGCTAAATAAACATGTATTCAACCATAAACTATTTTATTTATATAACTTTTCGGGTCATAACCAAGAACTATATGCCATAAATGCAAATCTTTGACTCTCAACATTTTCAAACCAACAGAAGTTTGAACTTCGACACTATCCTCTTCACTCTCTACTCAAAGTTCTCTCATAATTATCTCTGTCGTGTCTATTGTGTCTAACTTAATTTACAATCTTCTTCTTCTATTTATAGGAAAACTCGAATTTGCTTCTCCGTGAATCTACTGAATTTCCATTAAAGACTGTAATAACTATCTACCTAATAGCTTAGCTTCAGAAATTTAATTCGACTGGTTTACATTGCAGAGTTGTGAATTATTCACTCTTGTTAGAATGGTTGACAAGATCCGAATTGATACAGACTCTGATAGAGTCGGATGAGATCTTGTACGACTCTGCAAGTAATTAATATTTCCAACGGCCAACGCATTCCATTAGAATTTGTATAATGTATGGATATGAGTCTATCTATTCAACTAGAAAAAAAAGGAAAAGAAAAAAGACATAATAGACTCACTTTCATTTTTCACAATATAAAAAAGAAAATCGAGAAGAGAATTACTTTCATTGTTCATAATATAGAGACAAGGAATGTCGTCATGAATGAGGGCTGTGTCACTCTTTTTCTCCATTGTCGTTGCTTAACAACATAAAAGTCATTTAGATGCAGTAACGTGTCTTACTTTTATTTAGTATTGCATTTTCTAATATTAAGATCATTTTGTGATAATAGTATGAGGAGTGTTTTTCTTTATTGGATAACCATGTTATGCTAACGGGTGCATATATCTTAGAACATATCTTATAATTTTGGGGTGGAATTTCATTTATGGATAAGTTCAATGAGACAAATGTACTCTGGAGATTGATTCTATGGGGGTCGCCCAAAATTCTTAATTAAAAATTTCAAAAAAAAATAGGTTAGTTAACATCTGAATAAGTTTTTCATAGTTAAACTTCAGCTTTAACTATTTGATTAATAGATACAACTACAAGCTTAACTCCATTTAATGATAATACTATTAGCTTAATTTCTACTCCTATCATAACTTTTAATTAAAATGCAATTGGAGATATATTAACTTTTAATTTAATTATTAGATATAATTATCAGATTTAACTCCAATGATTCTACAACTTTAGCTTACGTGGTTATATTGGATAACTTTTAGATAACTATTAAGTTAACTCTGATAGTGATACACCTATTAAATTAAATTTAGATGAACATGATAATTAAAACGTAGTAATTAAAAACTATTAGATGAATGTTAAGTTGTACTTGAATGATTCCATCTCTTAGCCCACGAAGTCGACCTTCATTGCACTGAAACCATGCCTCGCCCAATAAGTTTTCCATTTGGAAGCATAACGTTATAAGAACAATAAGTTAAGTAATATGCTCTGATGGTGACATGCTCAATGCAGTCTATAGATATGAATAAGAATGGGCGAGGTTTCTCAAAAGGTTTTGTTTTGTATTAGTAATTTATGTTGTCTATTAATTTTAATATTGTTAATACTAATAAGTACATAAAATTTATTTTTTTATTTTTTATAATCTTTTGTTTATTCCTAGTTTTTACATATTGTAAGTAAGCTATATTGTAAAATATATGTATATTTTGGATGTTCAAATATCATTTTAAATTTTATTTTATGTACTTATTATGTGAGGATCGAGGTGAATAACTCCTCACATTATAATCTTCTAGATTCAATAAATGTAGAAACTTGGATCAAATGTAATTGCTAATGTTTTCACTCCAATGTGTGTATTCGAGGTTAATCTTAAAATCCAAAAAATAATATCGGTGGGTTTGTAATTATATAAGTCTAAGAAACCTATTTTGAGGTTAGTAGAATGACATTGTTGACTCGGGGTAGCAGATCGTATGATGAACCCTAAATTATAAGTATAAGTTTTTCGGGTTTGTAAATGTGGAAAGTTTGATCAAATATTTTGAATTGACATGTCGATTGTGGATTGATGAGGTCTAATAGCAGTTTTTTGGATTCCCAAGTCCTAAATCCGAAGCCTTGAATCCGATGTTAAATTTCGTTAAAGGTTATTTTCTTTTTTAAAGCAGTTGGATTACACCACCATGACTATATCGAAATCCCCATGATTTACCACTCCATGATTGTTATCATGATCATCTCCTTGTTCAATTGGCATGTGCATGGAGGAATACTGACCATGTGAAGAGAGATTGAGCATATCAACGTTTTGAGTATGGTTGTCATTGATGTCAAAGAAGTTCAGTACTAACAAAGGATAATCTAGTACATGATGACATGGAATGTATGATGTTGTTTCTAGCATAGATAAAATAAACATGTTGTCCCCCATGCTATAGATACTTCACTTTTCAATTTTGATAAAAGTAAGAATCCACCCTAGGTGACCTAACTGCAATATTTTGAATTTTTGGACTGATACTTATGGACATAAGCCCCATTGCTTATGATGTTTCTTTGATGTTTTATTTTGTATATTGGTCATTAGACTCCACTGCACCTGAGAATGATGATTTGTTTGACATATTGGGAATACGCTAATGACATATGTTTTATGTATAGAATTTCATGTGTTGGGTGTTGACCCTGAAGCACATAATTGATTGGATGTTTGTGTTGAGCGAGAGGATATGGAGCACACATGTATTATAATGTTGTGTTGAGAGAGAGGCTCTGGAACACATGAGTTATGAAACCTTTGTGTTGAGCAGGAAGCTCTGAATCACATGAAAAGATAAGAATTGGAAGTGTTGGGAACAATCCCTGGAGCATTCCAAGTTGATGTTGAGAATAAGCCCTAGAACATCGGATCCTTGGCCATTGTATCCGTAGGTGTATCATACAAGTACATCCTAGCATTAGTGTTGAGCGAAGAGCTCTAGAATTGCACTAAATTTATAATTTCCTATAAATTCTTAGTGTTGAGTATGGGCTCTGGATAAATGCTAGGAGTTACTGAAAAGTTAATATGTTGAGTGAAAACAACTCTGATAAAACATTGATCTCATCTTATTTATTTTTAAGTTCTTAAATGAAATTTCTAATTTATGTATCTAATCAAGTACTGAAGAAGTACCATGTTAAATGAGGTAATCCAACATGCAAGGAGGTTTAGAGTTGTATAACCTAGTTGACCTAACCCCTACCTAAAGGCCTTAATAAAGAAGTGACTATAAGCTAAAAATAAAAGCATCATGTGATTAGCAATCATGCTATATGATACCTAAAGTAAAAATGTTAACCATGGTATATGTATAAATATATAGTTTATACATAATGTGGATAAAAGAGTAAGCATAAGTAATAATACTAGTAACTATGAATAATAATGAAAGGATCTATATATTATTATTATTACTAATATTAATTAAATATTAAATACCTAAAAGAGTCAAAGTAAGAACTAGTCAAAAGTTCCTATGCTAAACTTAAATAAATATTAAATTTACCTAAATTAAGTAAAAGGGGTTATTTCAAGAAAACAAATGATTCTTGATTTAACTGCCCCTTTTCCTAAAATGTATGCCTATAAAGACCCAATCCAAAGAGAGGCTTGGGGATCTTTTGATTATTCCATAATTCTACCTTATTATTCTCAAGAGAGTTCTTGGAGAGCATTTTTCCCAAGAGGAAAAGAAAACTGATACAAAACCTGCTATCCTAGATAGGGAAGCCTTACCTTAGGATATATAAGCTGCTTGCGTGTTGGAACCATCTCAGGGGGATCCGGATTGAAACCAGGAAAGGTTTCAGGTCATGGTTGGGTGGAACGTGGTAGTTCCCAAGTTATTCAGTTAACTGAACAAACATTAGAACTGTCTATGTCCTTGCTAATGCTGTGCATTTGGGTGTGCAGGGTTTCCAGCCATTAAAATAGCTTCAACTTGCAGGTATGAGGTTTCTTGATCTTCCTTATATTTTATATAGGTTTTCTTAATAAATGAATGGATTAAATTCTGGAAGGAGAAATCATATATGTTTGCTGTGTCTAGGTTATTTTGTTTACATAAACTTAGAAGCAGCTAGGCTTATTGTAGTTTACATGTTCATATAAAACCTAGCTATAAAGATGTTTTTATAGGAGTATTATGTTTACTTAAACATGATGGCCTAGTTAAAAGAATATATATTAGATTTCTTACTAATTAGATTGCCCTTTATGCTTTTGTCAGTTTTCAAAACTATAGGAGATTATATGGTTTTTATTTATTTCTGCATTACTCCTCCATCTTTACTATTTTTACAATTCAGTCTTCTCTCCTGTTGTAATTTTATAGACTCCATGTAGAACATCAACTAAGGTAAGATCATATTAAAATTAACTAATAAAACTATCAACCAAAGAACTAATTCACATACACAGAAACATAATTATCACCATTAAAATCCAACTCTACATCTTTTTCTATTGGCAGATTTCATATTTCCAGCACGCTTATTATTTCCACCATCAAAAATATTATATATAACTATAGCATAAACATTGTGCATAAAACAAAAATTAAATACCATTTCCATACTGAAACTTAAACAATTATAACATAATTATGATGAACAGAACTAATATAGTTAAAACCTAAAGCTACAATAAACATAACGAAGATAAGACTTAGACAAACCCCAACCAATAATTTCATTATAAAAACCTCTACATAGCATTCCAGCCATCAAGACTTATTAAGGTCCAGCCGTAGGCATAACTATCATTACAGTTATATTCACTATTATCTAACCAAAACTAAGAACAAATTTTATACATAATACAAACCAAACTATTAAACAAACATATTCATTTAAAGGAGCTGGAATCAAATCTTGTTGGCATCTCTGCCAAAACAAAAACAAACATGCTGTATTGAAACACAAGTCCACACGTTAGATGACCCCGGATCAATCCTATAGGCTCACGTTATTTACAAAATGAAAACCAAATCAAACACATACCTAGGAATTGAATCATGTAGGGATTAATTTAAAAACACATATGATGTAAAACCATAAAGGGTTCGCATTATAGGATTCCCATAAACTATTCCACATGAACCAAAATCTTACAACAATTATAAATTACGCTAACAGAACCAAACGCACAGAGTAACATCCAACAAACTATTCACCGGCTGTGTATTTGCATGAGGGTTGAATCATAGCTACCAAGCTCAATTGTAAACCCCAACCTTAAACCATAATTTAAATCGCTACACTGTCACATCTCTAAATATAAATAAAACAATAAAATGTGCATGTTGTGTTTCCATACCAAGGCCGAGCTAGGCTCATGGCCATGAGGTGAAACCCCACCATAATAAACATTAAAGTCAAACCCAAACCATTTTAAATACAAAGAGGAAATTATTAAACCCTACTGTCAATGTTGTTACAACCACGACTTTTAACAAAAATATGCAGCAGTATGCCAAGATAATGGTCGTCGCAACAATAAACCCCAACCACGACACATAAACTATACATTCCATAATTTACTAGTAAAATGCACACAATTATGATTCGACATAGTTCCATTGCAAACAATAGCACTGTCATGCCATAGATTATCACATCGTTTAAAACCAAAACGCATATCTCTCCTTTAATATATCAAACCATACGATTAAAATACAAAACCAAAATCTATTACAAGGTTGAGTCTTCATCTAGATAGATACGGATCAAAATATCCACACTTAAACTATCATTGAAATAGTATTTACAAATGCATCCTTGAATTCCCATTATCTTAAAGGACCCAAACATTTTAACCCTTAACCAAAAAATTTACAATGTTAAACCTTTCAACACACAGATCAACACTCTATTACTTATCACACACAAAGGTAAAAGGGCCTATGCTTTCACAGGTCTTACCCGTTGAAAGGTAGCACAAATAGTCTCAATAGACACCAACGAGCCACGAATTGAAGCCACCTATGTCACCTGCAAATTGAAAAAAAGAACCATTAGAAGTATGCTAATCCTCAAACAGAAGCAAACAAACAAGACAATGGTGCAAAACCAGACTTAGAGCATTCCTCTTCAACACAGGACGAGTCTGTTACCCCATGTCGTATAAACCCCAGAGAGCCAAAACCATGCAGACAACCAGCAACAGAGCCAAATGAATCCCAACAACGACCAGACCAGCTCTTAGGGATCGTTTCCCCCATTCCCCAAGGAGACATAAATGGGCCACCTTGGTTCCCACCATCGACGCGATTTTTACCCACCTTCATATAGTCAAAACCATAATGTTTGTGAAATTGTACTAAACCCCCATCAAAACCCTCTTTGGTAGTGTTAAATCATAGTTTCATGGCATATGAAATATGCCATGAAATTTTTTTCACATAAACCATAGTATTTCAAAAACTTAACATAATGTTTCCAAGTCTTATGATGAAATCCTTTAAGCCTATGATTTACACATTTTTCATTTTATAAAATAAATATCAAGCGAATAAAATTATCGTAACCTCAAACCAAAACAATAAAGTCAACCATAAATATTCGGGTCTTACAACACCAACTCCGCATAAACAATGGAAGTAAGAACATTTAGGCTAGCACTTTAGTCCTTTTATCTTCAGTATGCATAGGATAGTATATAATAGTTAGCATGTCATAGGATGTTACATTTAGCTGTCATAGATAGATTCCATCAATGAAGTAATCTGCACAAAAGGGGAAGTTTGCATTAGTTTACAATGAACTAAGTAAACCCCGTAAAATAAAGAGGAAACATTTACTTCTTTGGGTGGTTCCTCATTAGTGGAATTTTGAGGTCTAAAATGAGCCTCATAGGAAATATAATAAAATATTATGAGTTAGGCATTTTGTGGGGAAGATATATTTACAAATCATCTCTTCCACTATAACCAATGCAACTATGGTTAAGTTAAATGGAAAAGATGACTTAAATAAAACCAATAAAAATATTATGTTTGATATGACTAAAGGTAAAGTATTTTTTAGTACATAAATTAATTTTGAATATAATATGATGAATGTACTTATAAAGTAATGTACTCATAAAATAAAATATATATTAATTTTGAAATTTGAAACATAAATTACTTCTTCAATATTCAAAATATGTTTATAAACCATGTATTTATAATTTTGAATTTTAAACATAAAGTTAAATTTAGATGAATAAATTGTCATTTGTTTTTACATATATATATTAAAAATAAAAAACTAATTTTAAAATATAAATATAAAACTATGAATTAAAAAAAAAAAAACATTTTTAATTTTTTTCATCTTTTTAATAAACCTTCAAAAACAAACCTGTAAACTCATTTTTAATAGTTTCTTATGATATATATTATGTATATCACATATCATTTTTAATGCAATAATTAATAACATCATTAAATAAATTAAAAAAATGTTAATATTGGGATGGAGGAATAATACATAAATTTCTACCATGAAAAAGTTGAGTTAATATTAAGCAAATGATCTTATATGTAACAAACATTATTATTATATGTAATAAAAATTATAATAATATAATATCTTATTATGATATAATAATTTATTCAAACTGCTACATTAAGGTTTTATGCATGTATTTGGTTTTGTAACTTGAATATACGTGTCTAAGTTATATTGATACAGATGTAGGCGTTTCAAAGGTTAAAAGGTGAATTTAAAATATGAATCTTAAATAATACCTAAATTTCCAAAAATAAAAATGATATTAATATTAAAATTCAACCGAATGAGAATATATTTAGTAATTAATTATAATATAATATTGTATTTTTATAAAATAAATAAATATATATTTTTATATTTAAATAATAATGATAATATTTTATTATATATAGTAAGTATTTAAAAAACAAAAACTATTAATCATCAAATTGTTTTTATTGTAAGATCAAATTGTTTTTATTATAAGATGTTAAATGATTTTGATTTTAAATAAAGATTTGACATATATATTTTAAATATTGAAAAAGTAATTACATAATTTTAGCTTTGAATAGAGCATTTACTTTTTTGGTATTTGTAATTTATTTTATATTGAAATATAAAAAATACTTTTTCTTTCTAAGTACCTTAAGAGTACTTTAGTACATTTATATTATATTAAAAAAAAAATTATGAGTATTATTTTCATAATGAGTACTTTACTTACAACATTGATATAGTTAACTATGGGTTTTCACTCACCATTTACAATTTGACAAATAAGCATCGTTAACTCAACCAATGCCACCTCAACTATTATAGATGATGTCATCCTCTAGAATGTGATTGGTTCTTTTAAAGTGGATTTTGAAAGTACATTTTTTGTTTTGAGACCCATTTTTGACCTCAAAACTCCCCTAATGTAAGGGATACAAGTCCTGCCACTCCACTCCTTGACAGTTAAAGGCAAGTTAGAACTTTTCATAAATAAATACATGAACAACGAACAAAACATATAACCATGAAGTATGACATAACTGAACCAGGATACACAAATGTATGTTAAATAGTAATCATTAGCAGAGTAATCATTTAACCAGTTCGAGTAATATAAACATAGTGCATAATTACATCAGCATTACATAGGAAAATACAGAGAAAGGTAAAGGAAGCTTACGACAATCTGACCTAGTAAAAAATGACATACATATTCCACAAAAGGATGAATTAATGTCCATGATAGGTAGTATTTAACTAACCTACAAAAAAAAAATATTTTCAAATTTTGGGGACATTACACTAAGGTTTTGAAAAACTATCTAAGGGTCAGTACAGAAGTTCAGAAGGAAATTTTCAAATGCCCACCCATATTTTTTAGGTTTCTTTCTAGTGGTCACGTGTGCATAAAGTAAACCTGCCAAAATGAGAAAAACCATGGGGTGCTCGCACGAAGTTGGCTCCACTTTTTAGTGCCACTTAAGAAATCAGAAACACACTTCTGAAGTGTAAATCGAGAATGCATATGTGTTATTGATGGTACGTTCGGAATAACCCGAGCCCAAACACAACGCTAAGGTTAGTAAGGAAGTATCGCATATGCGTTTTGTAAAAGTTAAATATCGCATATGTGTTATGTAAAAGTTAAATATCGCATATGCAATATGGATACAATGCTTTTTAATTAACGGGCAGTTTTTACATGATCTCCAAAACACATATGCGATTTTGTGCATATGTGATTTAGTGCTCACTAAATATGCAACTTGATTAATCTATGCTTATCAAATATTAAAATATTAAATATCAAATGCATATCAAACTTTGACTGAAATATGTTAAACTTCTATAACGTTACAATGGATCCCATACCAATGGTTAAGACCTCCAAACCTATCCTTGGACCATGGTAGTGTCTATGATGATGATGATGATCACGAATAGTATGACTATGACGACGCTGATTATGATGATCACGAATAGTATGACTATGAGGACGATGATTATGAGGATGATGATGACTATGATGGTGATTATAATGATGATGATGATGATGATGATGATTATGATGATGATGAGGATGATGACTATGATGATGAGGATGAGGATGATGATGAGGAGGAGGAGGAGGAGGAGGAGGAGGAGGAGGAGGATGAGGATGAGGGTGATGATGATGATGATGATGATCACAATGACGATGATGATGAACAATGATGATGATGAAGATGATGATGACGACGATGATGAACAATGATTGTGATGATGAGGAGGAGGATGACTATCATGATGATGATGAGGATGAGGGTGATGATGATGTTGATGATGAGGATGAGGATGAGGATGAGGATGAGGATGATGATGGTGATGATGATGATGATGAACAATGATGGTGATGAGGAGGAGGAGGAGGAGGAGGAGGAGGAGGATGACGACAATGATGAGGAACAATGATGGTTGATGATGATGATGATGAATAGAATGATGACGACGACGACGATGATGATGATGATGGTTATGATGACGATGACGATGATGGTGGTGGTGATGATGATGTTGATGATGATGAGGATGGTGATGATGATGATGATGATGGTGATGATGAGGATGGTGAGGATGAGGATGGCGATGATGATGAGGATGATGATGATGACGAACAATGATGGTGGTGATGATGATGAATAATGATGGTGATGAGGAGGAGGAGGTGGATGATGACTATGATGATGATGATGAGGATGCGGGTGATGTTGATGATGATGATGATGATGACCATGATGATGATGATGAGGATGAGGGTGATCGTGATGATGATGATGAGGATGACGATGATGATGATGATGATGATGATGATGATGATGATGATGAGGATGATGATGATGATGATGATGATGATGATGACGATGACAATGAACAATGATGGTGATGAGGAGGAGGAGGAGGAGGATAACCATGATGATGATGATGAGGATGAGGGTGATGATGACGACGACGACGATGACGATGACGATGATGATGATGATGATGATGATGAACAATGATGGTGATGATGATGAGGAGGATGATGACTATGATGATGATGATGAACAATGATGGTGATGATGATGATGATGAGGAGGAGGATGACCATGATGATGATGACGAGGATGAGGGTGATGATGAGGATGATGAGGATGATGATGATGATGATGACGACGACGACGACGATGATGACAATGATGATGAACAATGATGGTGATGATGAGGAGGAGGAGGCTGATGACCATGATGATGATGATGATGATGATGGTGATGATGATGATGATGACGACGATGATGATGACGTTGATGATGAAAAATGATGGTGATGATGAGGAGGAGGAGGATGATGACTATGATGATAATGATGAGGATAAGGGTGATGATGATGATGATGATGACCATGATGATGATGATGATGATGATGACGATGACGATGATGATAAATAATGATGGTGATGATGTTGAGGAGGAGGGAGATGACCATGATGATGATGACGAGGATGAGGGTGATGATTATGATGATGATGAGGAGGAGGAGGATGATGATGAGGAGGAGGAGGATGATGATGATATCATCATCATGATGGTGACCATGATGATGATGATTAGGATGATGATGATGATGATGATGATGACGATGACGATGATGATGAATAATGATGGTGATGACGATGAGGAGGAGGATGATGACCATGATGATGATGACGAGGATGAGGGTGATGATGATCATGATGATGACCATGATGATGATGATGAGGATGGGGGTGGTGATGATGATGATGATGATAATGAACAATTATGTTAAATTTTTCATATGCTTAGCTAAGACATCAGTATTTCATTTCATTTTCATGACAAAATCTTATAAACAAGATCACTGAAAGATAGACAAGCACAACCATAAAAAAGGAACACAAAGATTTATCTTGGGAAAACCCTAAAGGGAAAAACCCAACAAAAGCTTCCTAAATATAGATTCCCCAAGAAGATAAAAGATAAAAATAGCAAGGAGATCAAAGCTTGATCCTCCTCCTTCTCCAGCTACTTCTCTTCTCCACTAATGCGCTACACAAGTGAGAGTGTGTGTGTCAAAGGAGGAGCACTACACCTCTATTTATATTCATCTGTTCACTTAAGTTAGCTCATTTGACATGTAGGATCGAGTTAAATCATGTAGGCTTGAGTTACACATGTAGGCTCAAGTAACCACACTGGGGTGCTGATGACCCACCTTTACAATTAGAGGGGACTACCTATGACTCTTATTAGTTCTTCAGATTAGGAGCATTGGGGTACAATGTAATACAAGTGGTTCTCCCGATAGGACCATCGGGGAACACAAAAAGATACATATAGAATATTCTTCGAAGTTACAATATTTCAACACTCCCCCTTAACGAGAAGGGTATGCTACAACAACATCAACAACAACGAGAGTAGAGATAGGGGACATCATCAACATCAGCAGGGTAACAAATCTATAAATCATTGGAATATTTTCAACATCATGTAGTCTTCATCTTCAATCTTCAATCTTCATCATCAGCAACATCTTCAGTCTTTGATCAGCAACATCTTCATCATTTTGATCTTTCAATTAGCAATGACATCTTCAGCACTTGGACCTTTCGATCAGCAACATCTTCAGCACTTTGACTGTTCGATCAGCAACAACATCTTCAGTATTTTGACCTTACGATCAGAAACATCTTCAGCACTTTGACTTTTCAATCAGCAACAACATCTTCAACATTTTGACCTTTTGATCAGCAACATCTTTAGCACTTTGACTTTTTGATCAGTAACAACATCTTCAGCACCTTGACCTTTCGATCAGCAGCAACATCTTCAGTACTTTGACCTCTCGATCAAAAATATCATCAATCAACACTTTGCCCTTTCAATCAGAAACATCATCATCATACTCTAATATTTTGATCAGAAACATCATCATCATACTCTGATCTTTCGATCAGAAACATCATAATCATAGTGCGTCATCATCATACTCTGATATTTAGATCAGTACGTCATCATCATCATACTCTGATCTTTCGATCAGTATGTCATCATCATCATACTCTGATCTTTCGATCAGTATGTCATCATCATCATACTCTGATCTTTCGATTAGTACGTCATCATCATACTTTGATCTTTTGATCAGTATGTCATCATACTCTGATCTTTCGATCAGTACGTCATCATCATCATACTATAATCTTTCGATCAGTATGGCATCATCACCATCAGCAACAACCTGCAATCCACAACTCAAAGACAAAAAGTCTTTGGATCATTTTTGGACTTAAAGTCCAGGGATGATACAATCCCACCACATTCTCGACAACCAAAGTTACCAGATTGATTACAGGAGAATCAGTCCCTATCACTTTAGGACTAAGTACAAGGACGATGCAATCCTACCACATTCTCGAGGACCGAAGCCACCGGATTGATTATGGGAGAATCAGTCCCTATCACTTTAGGACTATGTCCAAGGATGATGCAATCCTACCACATTCTCGAGGACCGAAGCCACCGGATTGATTATGGGAGAATCAGTCCCTATCACTTTAGGACTATGTCCAAGGATGATTCAATCCTACCACATTCTTGAGTACCGAAGCCACCGGATTGATTACGGGAGAATCAGTCTCTATCACTTTAGGACTATGTCCAAGGATGATGCAATCCTACCACATTCTCGAGGACCGAAGCCACTGGATTGATTACGGGAGAATCAGTCCCTATCACTATAGGACTATGTCCAAGGATGATGCAATCCTACCAAATTCTTGAGGACCGAAGCCAATGGATTGATGACGGGAGAATCAGTCCCTATCACTCTAGGGCGATGTCCAAGGATGATGCAATCCTACCACATTCTTGAGGACTGAGGTCACCGGATCTATTATGGATAGATGTCCCAGGATGATACAATCCCTCTTCATTCTCGAAGACTGAGGTCTTCAGATCACTTTAGGGCAAGTGCCCAGGGATGATACAATCCTGTCACATTCTCGAGGACTGAGGTCACCGGATCTATTATGGACATATGTCCCAGGATGATACAATCCCTCTTCATTCTCGAGGATTGAGGTCTCCGGATCACTTTAGGGAAAATGCCCAGGGATGATACATTCCCACTGCAACATCACTACTCCCCCTTTCGAGGAAGGTATTTCTGAACAACACCAAGCTTGTCTCGAAATTGTTCGAACTCTACTCGAGGCAGAGGCTTTGTCAGTACATCATCATCCAAACCATCATCATCTACATCTTCAGTATGTGAATACTGAACTATCACCATCTGTATCTCTAGTATGTCAATACTGAAAGCATCATCATCTATATCTTCAGTATAGAAATACTGAAAGCATAATCATCTCTATATTCAGTATAGAAATACTGAATCACCATCATCTGCATCTACAGTATCATCATCTGCATCTTATCTTGTATGTAGAAATACCGGATTTCTACGTGTTACGTTGGAACATAGGGTCCTTTGTCATTACAACTATGGTTATCACATAGAATCATTGTAGTATCCATCTTCAGGTCAAAGAGACCTGATATCAGCTTCTGAAGCTACATGGCTTCACAACTTAGTAGAGCAATCTGCTATGTATTCTGCTTCAACCGTGCTAAGAGAAACACTGGTCTGTTTCCTGCTAAACCATGAACTCATAGCACACCTAAAAAAAAAGGATATACCTGATGTGCTTTTACTGTCTGAGATACTTCTAGCCTAATATGCATCTGTGTAGCCATACAATCTATACTCATGGCTACCATCGTAGTATAGACCAAAGTCTATAGTCCCTTTCAGATATCTCATCACATGTTTTGCAGCTACTAGGTGAACCCGTCTTGGTTGAACAAGATATTGACTTAAGGTTTTCACAGCAAAACAAATGTCTAGTTTGGTATTTGTTAAGTACATCAATGACCCAATGATCTATCTATAGTGAGACACATCCACTAACTCTAATGAGTCATCAGTTAATAGCTTCAGGTTGGAGTCCATGGGTGTGGCCATGACTTTGCATTCCAACATATTGAATCTCTTCAATATCTCTACCACATAATTTCCCTGGTTGAGAAATATTCCTTATGAACTTTTCCATACTTACAGACCTAGGAAATAATGCATTAACCCAAGGTCTTTCATCTCAAATTCTTCTGCTAGTTTATTCTTTCTTTCCATGATCTGTTTCTCATTCCCTGTCAAGAATAAGTCATCCACATATAGTAATAGAATGACAGGTACATCTTCTACAACTTTGTAGGAAAGGTTAGGATCGAATTTACTCTTGGAAAAGCCCATGCTCATCAAGAAACTATATATTCTTCTATACCAAGCTCTGGGAGCTTGCTTCAGGCCATAGAGGGCCTTCTTCAACTTGTATACTTGATTCCATCTGTCTTCAACTTCAAATCCTCATGAATATTCAATGTAAAACTCTTCCTCAATCATACCATTAAGGAAGGCTTGTCTTTACTTCATCATGGAAGAAACTACCATGATAGTTTTGAAGGAAGTGTACCTTGCTTCCTGGAGTAAGTGTCTCTTCAGAATTAATTCCCTCTTTCTGATAGAAACCTCTAACCACAACTCTTACCTTACTTCTATCAGCAACATATCTTATCTTGCAAATCCATTTGGAAGATACCACATTCTTTCTTTCTGGTTTGAGTACTATATCTCAAACATCATTCTAGTATCATAACATCTTCTATGAGTTTGTCTTCTCAGGTCATCAACATATCCTAGTCTTTTGCATTTAACCTTGAAGGTTGGAACCCACTTTACTCTTGTTAAATTCTCGATCCATCACAAAGCTATCCATCATGTCGTACCATGTCGAACTCAGATATAATTTTCTATAGTCACTCCCCCTGCAGTGGAGTATCATCTTCCCTCTTCATTCTGTACAGGTGGTTCTATGCTTGATATATACTGGTCAATAGAGTATGTCATGTCATAGTCTATTCTTTCTAGGGAGAATCACGAACCTTGCTTTGTACACTTGTTCCATCATATCGTATACATCATTCCCCATGATCAACTTTTATTCTTTGATCATAGCTTCTTTAATAGCATTCTTTTCTTCATCTTGAGCTATCTCTTGTACCCATGGTGGTCTTCATCCTTCAAGGTGGATCTACCACTCTCTGAAGCTCTTTCTTCCGTCATGGTGTCTCTAACCCTGGGAGCTTCAGATTCATGTTTATTGGAGTGAATCTTGAATTTTCATCACTTGTTCTTCGGAACAAATCTCATCCTTCTTTTCTTGTAGGAGGTTGTACATGACCTTTCCTACAATTCAAATGCACCAGTTGCATGGTTAGAACTATTTCATATATGCATAATGACAAATTCTTATTCATCATGCAACTGTTTAGTCAATACAACATTCATCCATATCTCACATAAAATTTCTAGATGCCTTCCATCTCCACCATGACATTATTGAGAATGTGCACTAATCCAATATGTCAGCAAAGAGGTTTGATAAGTAGCAATGGAGAGTTGTATAGCACCATGAGATACTTACCCATCACATGCATATTAGTAGTATACAGTCATTAATGCAAACAATATATCATGCATATCACATCAACAAATGTATAACAAAACAATATCATGAAATGGCAATTGAATACTTATCTTTTATTTATTTTGTGGGTAGACTCTGTCTTGAACATTCAGCTTTATCATCTTCTTCATATTCCTCATCGCTTGAGGGATCTTCTTTGAATGGTGAGAGCTTGATCTTCAATTGCTCCCATCTTCTTCTTCTCTTCTTATGAGTCAAGATGAAAGCAATTACTTCCTTTTGGCATACATTCTTTGCATGAATCCCATGATCTTGGGAGGCCATTCAAGGTGGCTATCACCACTTCTACAATCTCCACTTCTTCATCTACTGCTTCAAGTTGTTCTGCATTCTGGATCTTCACATTCTTCAATTGTTTTCTCAAAGCCATCTTCTGATTTAAGTTCTTATCTTCAAATAGCTTGACCAAGGAATCAAATATCTTCGATGTCTTTAGGGAAGACACTTGTGGTACAAGTTGATCCATGATTGAATCAACAATGATCTTCTTGGCCTTGATCAAGTTCTTCTTGTGTAAGGCTTTGAGCCTCATCTACCTATGGAACTGGAACCTCTCTAATTATGTAGGTGTCCAATTCATTTTATTTAGAGAGATCATATAATTCCATGCTTGGAAGTTGTCAACTTTACCAAGCTTATCAACAAGCTGATGTGATAGATCACTTTGAAATGAGAACCTCAAATGCAAATAGCAAAAGATTAGATCTTACCGATTTGAGGTGTCCGTCCTGCTTCCAGAGCTAGCTGATTTAGGGTTTGTCAGAGAAACCCTAATTTTCAAAACTTGGAATATTTAAGATCTGATTGGATAGAAAGATAGATCTCTTCAAATGGAGCTGTCTAATGTACTCCTTTTCTAAAAACAGTGGAGGGAAGCTCCCAGAACAGGAAGCCCTAGTTTTCCAATTTCTTCTGCAGAATTGCCTATCACTGTTTATGTGATATCTCTGACACTACTGCTCCTATGTGTCTGAAATTTCGCACTGAGGTAACCTCGCATTTCCCTGATCCAACAACACAGGTTTCAGCAGAATTGGTTTCACCAATTGGGATTTATGATCCTTTTCCAAAGGTGACTTGTTACAGGACTGTTCAGAACAGTGAAGTTGTACGGACTGCCACGTGTCACTGTTTCATATTTTGGTTCTGAAATTCGGACCACAGAAAATAAAATCCGTGTTATTTTTGGAACATCTTCAGGAATTCAATTTTTACGTCTATATCCCAAGCTATAGCAATGTTTCCCAGGTGTCCTGTTTAGGGATGAATTCTGGAAGAGGCTAGAACCCTAACTTGGAGGGATCATATCTCCCAAAATATAGTGCATCTGAGGCTGCATTTTGGATACAGTGTACATCAGGATATTTTCTTTCGCCTCTGAAATTTTGAGCTCCTGAAACTTCTCCAATATTAGGATATATCTAATGTACCAAAACTTAGCAGTTTTAGTATTTAGGGTTTTTCTAGCTCGGGGTCAAACTAGGGTTTGACTTTCTCGAAGCTTCACCCAACCAAAAAACTTGATCCAGGTCTCTAGACTTTGATTTTGATGAGGAGAGAAATCCTATGCTGGGATCACTCAAAAATTATTCTTCTGCAAGAAGCCCTAATTTCCCGCACCGAAAAATGAAAATGCTTGGAATCGAATTCCGCTTCGACAGAAAGATGTGCCCTTCAATGGAGAGTCAGCCTAGCCTTCTTTTGCTGATCAATTGTGGAGAGAGAACCAAAAAGTAAGAATCCCTAGATTCTGTAGCTGCACAATGTCTTCTTTTCAGGGTGGCTCTGATACCATCTTAAATTTTTCATATGCTTAGCTAAGACATCAGTATTTCATTTCATTTTCATGACAAAAGCATATAAACAGGATCATTGAAAGATAGACAAGCACAACCATAGAAAAGGAACACAAAGATTTATCCTGGGGAAACCCTAAAGGAAAAAATGCAGCAAAAACTTCCTCAATATAGATTCCCCAAAAAGATAAAAGATAAAACCAGCAAGGAGACCAAATCCCGATCCTCCTCCTTCTCCAGCTACTTCTCTTCTCCACTAATGCGCTACACAAGTGAGAGTGTTTGTGTCAAATGAAGAGCACTACACCTCTATTTATATTCATCCGTTCACTTAAGTTAACTCATTTGACATGTAGGCTCGAGTTAAATCATGTAGGCCTGAGTTACACATGTAGGCTCAAGTAACCACACTGGGGTGCTGATAACCCACCTTTACAATTAGAGGGGACTACCTCATGACTCTTATTAGTTCTTCCTATTAGGAGCATCGGGGTACAATGTAATACACGTGGTTCTCCTGGTAGGACCATCGGGGACCACAAAAAGATACATATAGAATAGTCTTTGAAGTTACAATATTTCAACAAACTATGGTGATGATGATGAGGAGAAGAATGATGGCTATGATGATGATGATGAGGATGAGGGTGATAGTGATAAAGAGGAGGAGGATGACTATGATGATGATGATGATGATGAGGATGCTGATGATGGTGATGATGACGATGATGATGACGATGACGATGATGATGACGAGGAGGAGGATGATGACCATGATGATAATGACAAGGATGAGGGCGATGATGATGATGATGAGGATGATGATGATAATGATGGTGATGGTGATGATGATGACGATGATGAAGAACAATGATGGTGATGATGATGAGGAGGAGGAGGATGACTATGATGATGATGATGAGGATGAGGGTGATGATGATGATGATGATGATCATCATGATGAGGTTGAGAGTGGTGATGATGATGAGGATGATGAGGAGGATGATGATGATGGTGATGAGGAGGAGGAGGAGGAGGATGACTATGATGATGATGATGAGGATGAGGATGAGGGTGATGATGATGATGATGATGAAGACGATGGTGATGATGAGGATGATGATGGCGATGATGATGATGAGGATGAGGATGATGGTGATGATGATGATGATGATGATGACGACGACGATGATGATGAAAAATGATGGTGATGATGAGGAGGAGGAGTATGATGACTATGATGATGATGATGAGGATGAGGGTGATGATGATGATGATGATGAGGATGAGGATGATGATGATGATGACGATGACGATGACGATGATGATGAATGATGATGGTGATGATGATGATCACGATGACTATGGCTATGATGATGATTATGATGATGATGAAAATGATAGTAATGACATTTCTCTCGCTTACTATAAATACTAATTACTAAATCTTGAAAACTGTCGAAATATTTAATACACATATAAACACTCATTACACTGATGGCCACACACTTGTTTGAAGATTCCTGGTACCAGATGATCGGTTCTATTCTATGGACCATACATTTGCATACATTGATGAACAACCATCCACCACTCATATCTCTCTCGTCCCCCCCTCATATATCTCCCATAACCATCCCTCCCTTCCCCTTATATTTCTCCTACCTTCATGCCCCCCATATATGTCCCCTACCCATCCCTCCCTCCCATGATTCCCTCTACACCTTCCTCTCCCTCTTAACCAATGTAATGTTGGGCCACGAGCTACCCCATAGACCGTCTCGATGGAATATTGGGAGTCTAAATTGTATTATAATGGGATAAGGATGCCATTACTCTTTTTTACTCTTGTAGCAAATTAGTTAAGAAAAAACACATATGTGTTTTTTTTAAATTAAAAAAATTGACAGGAATAAGGTTTGTCATTATGTTTAGAAATAGATTTGGACTATCGAACCTATTGGCTAGGACAAAAAAACTAGGGATATTGCTTTTCTTTTAGAACTATATCAATATGCTAAGTTTCAATGGCGTGTTTTGCTATGACAGACACAATATGTTTTTATGAAAATTTAGAATATTGTACAGTACGATCTTACGATTTTGAATATGTAATTTTTTCCTTCAAAACTATTATTTATTTATTTATTATTATTTTTCTAAATGACACATGTCAGTTTTCGAAAATAGATACATCGATTTGTTTTTATATAACTTTTGTTTTCCATCACCATTTCCCAAGAAAACTATATGGTGCACTAGATGAGAGCAAGCTCTACAATCTTATATATAGAAATCAAGAATTTCATTAATTTTTGCCCCTAAAGTGTTGCACCCACACATAACCTTTTCATTTCAAGCTTTTCTAACTTTAATAATTAATAATAATAAAAAATAATTCATGAAAAATTCTAAATAACTAGTGTTGCACTAGGCCCATATGTCCTTTATATGTCTACAAGATTTTATTCCAAATTGACATTGTTCACCTCATATATTGTTGCACCTGCACAAACATATATGTTAAGATGTGCTGAAAATTTGAAAACCCAATTTCACGGAAACTAATTTTATAATCATTTACACACAGTTTGTTTTCGTAAATGCTATATATTATGAAATCTGATTCAATTACCTATCTTTTGTCGTTTTACTTCATCTTCAAATAAGTTAGGGAAGTACCCCTAATTGTTACCTAAAGTTAGAGTTTCCAGGTTTTTCCAGTATTATGTGGCATCTAAAGTGTCTTTAAAGGAGTCCATGATTGTGCATCAGCCCCATGTTTTGACAAGTGTCAAATACATAAGATTAAGAGGACATTTTCAGATGAAAATCGATGAGGAGGATTGATCGGTTCTATGATCAATTAATTTAGTAATGAAATAACCATGGTAAATGGTCATTGATCGACCATCAATCACTATAAGGATCTACGAAGATGCAAACACTAAATAGTGCTTTAATTCTTACTCATATGAACAATTGAGGATGAGGCAAGGTAAATATCGATGGTCGAGATTGAATCTGAAACAAAAGGATACAAGTTAGTTTAATTTTCGAAGGAATTAGAACAATGCAAGTTGGATCATACAATCAAAGGACTACGATACAAGAGTGGTCATCAAAGGCCGAGGAAGGATCCAAAAAGTAAGTGTGTGTGAAATATACATTCAGTAGTGCCAAAATAAAGTTCTTTGTTTGATAGCTGATCAACGGATGAGGAGGATTCTGCAAGCGATCGTCAGTTCACATGAGTTGCAGAAAGAGATTTGCATGAGGATATTGCGAAAGACCACTTCAGAAAAAGTTGGAAAGCACATCTGCAATCCGCAACCTAACTGTGGAAAGAATGTTGTGGCCACATAATTGTAGAATTCATGTTTTGAAATTTGGGAAATTCTTACTCGAAATACAAAATTGCTAGAATTTAATTGTGGAAGGTGATTGTGGAATGGTGATTGCAGAATCATGACTATGGAAAGGATAAATGTAGAAGCCTTGTTTGAAAAATTTGAAAGGAAAGCCCACAACCCACAACCCGCAATTACGGAAGGAATGAGTTTGCACAGATTACAGAAAGATTAGTGCAGAAAGAGATTTTGCAAAAAGATAAATGAAGAAAGGTCGTTGCGGAAAGGAAATTGCAGAAGGATTTTTGTTACGGAAAGGTCATTGCAGAAAGGAAATCATGGAAGGAATTTTGTTCGATGCTCTGAAATTGCACAAGAAAGTTCTGAAGTAGAATGAAAGGATGTGAGTGATGAAAATAGTTATGGTTGTATTAGTTAACTCTTTTAATTAGAATTATGATGAATAAAAAGGGGCATGGCTGTATAAACGAGGAAGTGATTGTTAGTTAAGGGACGTGTCTGAAAAGACATCTTTAGTTGTGAAAGGTCACAATGAAGTTGTGTGATGTTTCAAATTGAAAGGAATGAGTTTCCAAGATTGAAGAGATGTGGTGATATGCATGTTAAAGTTATTTATAGAAAGAGGCTTGAGAGAAAGAATGTATCTCTATAGTCCAAATCGTTGCACCAGCTAGAAGAGGAAGAGACCAGTGACATGAAGAATTATATGTGAAAGAGTTGAATAAAAGGAGTTCTAGAAGATTGATAAAACATATCAAGGTGGTAGGGTGGTGCTAGGGTAGGAAGTAAGCTTGTAGGGGATTGCATCTCCCTTCCAGTTGTGGCTAGAAAATAGGGTGTCATTGCATCCTTGTCTGTTGTATTAGGTAGAAGAATTGGGGTGTGGTAGTATCCTTGTCTATTGTATAAGGAAACAATATGGGGTGTTGATGCATCCTTTCTCTAGCAGTAGATAAACAATTTTGTAAACTTCATCTTATTGATGAGTTTGAGTTTTTGGTTTTCTCCTTTAGGTTTCCACAATAAAATTATGTGTCCTAACTTTTTTTGATTCTTTTGTTTCTTGTACTAATTGTTTTAATAAAATAAAAAGAAGGAAATACTAATTCACCATGCCCCCCTCTCAGTATCGCTGGATAATCTGAGAATTGGTATCAGAGCAGGATCCTTCACTATAGTTTAATCATTGGAAGGAAGATCCTATTAAAAAACACTATGGTTCAACAAGAAGGGTTAGACACCAACAAACATACATTATTTACAAGAGATAATTATGCATACTAGACTCTAAGAATGAAGTGTCATCTAATGTCTGTTGGATACAAAATCTGGAGATCTGTTGAGAAAGAGTTCAAAATATTAAACGAACTACCTATAGACAGAGATGAACTAGATCAATACAAATCAAATGCAAAGGATTTGAATGCAATATTAAATTAGATTGACAAATTCATTGTTTTTTATGGTTATGCAATGTAATACAACCAAACATGCTTGGGAGAAATTAAAAATTGTTTATGAAGGAGCTTCTAAAGTCAAACAGTCCAAACTTCAAACATACAAAGGGAAGTTTGAAAATCTAAAAACAAAAGAAGAAGAAACATTGCATAATATATTCTAAGAGTAGATGAAATTCTCAATGCTATTAGAATATTGGTAGGATAAATAAAGGACAACGAAGTTATTGAAAAGGTACTATGAACTCTGACAGTGAAGTATAACTCAAAGGTGTCCACTCTAAATTAATGAGATGATCTTGACCTCATGAAAGCAGATGAACTACATGGGATCTTCACTGCATACGAAATGAGAATAGGAAAAATTGAACCTTCATGGAAAGAGGTATCATTTTAATCGTCAAACAAACCAAAGAATTTGAATCTCTATCCAAGAGTCACTTAAGGAATTCAAATGAAGAAGAATATTTTTCACAAAGAAACTTGAGAGAGGTATTGACAAGTACAAAGGAAATCTACCTCTAATGTGATTTAATTGTGGAAGAATTGGACAGTTTGCTTCAAAATGTCCTTATCCTAAAGAAAATCGTAGATATTAGAGAGAAGCCTCAAAGAAGTTAAAAAGGGGAAAAATAGGAAACAAGAAGAATTTCAATGGAAATATGAAGTTCCTTTACACCATGGAGGATAGTGAAGATGAATACACAAGTGAAGTTGAGGAAACAAGAATTCTATTCATGGGAATAGGAACTCAAGCTCAAGATGATGAATCAAATGGGGAAGGAGAAGTAGACCTAAAATCTGAACTCATTAGTTCTCTTGAAGAACTTGAAAAATGCAGGAAAAAGAACAAGCAATCAAGACAAATCATTAGTGACTTGAAGAACCAGCTTCAAGAGGCCAAGAATATTAAAGAGGACCTAGTTTTGTAGTCAAAAGAGAATACAAGAATATGAAAGGCTCGAAGAAGAGATTATGCTCCTTAAAAAAAAGGTTGATGAATCATATATTAAGTTAAAATTTGAAAAATAGTTTAAAGACTTTAGATGGCATATTGAGTATCCAAGGACCATCAAGAGATAAATATGGATTAGGATTAAAAAAAACTATGATGCACTAAAGAGTTCAATTAAAAATGAATAAATCAAGAAAGATGCTCCATCCTCTCATGACAAAGATAGAACTAATGTGATTCCTAGAAGACCAATGACAAGTAGATATCAACAAATATTTTTTGCTCATTGCTACACTTGTAATAATTTTGGTCATAAAGCCCTAAATTACAAAGCATATGGAACGTTTTGGGACTACAAGAAGAATGCATCTAGTAGAAAAATAGAAGTAAGAAACTATAACTCTTTTTCACCTCTTAAAAGATATGACAGAGTGTTACAAATGCAATATCCGTGGACATATAGCAAGATATTGTAAACTAATTACTCCTACATAGAAGGTTGTTGTAAAAGAGTTTCAAGTCAAAAAATAGAGAAAGGATTGGGAGAAAGAGGAGGAAGAATCCATGATTTCTCTATGTGTGACAAAAAAGATGAATCTATGCCATATTGATAGTGGGTGTTCAAAACATATGGCATGATATCCAAACAATTTCATGATACTATGAAAAGATAATAAGGGAAAAGTCACCTTTAGAGATAATATGTCTTACAAAATAATTGGAAAAGGTACAATTGCTATCAATTATAAGATAAACAATGAAAATATGTTTCTTGAGGAATACTTAAAGCCTAATCTCCTTAGTGTAAGTCAAACATGTGATCAAGTGAACATCTCTACGTTTTACTCTGAGAAATGAGAAATCATGAAAACAGAATTCAGGAAGACTTGTTGGGACTACTCTAAGGAATTAAAGTAATGTATACATCCCAAAAAATGAAGAAAAATTCTACATGAGTATGATTAATGAAATCTGTTTGTGACATAGAAGGATGGAGCACTTAAACTTTGACAATCTTATGAAAGCAAGTAAGAAGGAAATTGTAAGGTATTTTCCAAATATTGTGAATCCTCTAAATTCAGTTTGTAAACATTGTCAACATGGGAAGAAAACTAAAGCCATATTCAAAGAAAAAGAACATACAACCTCACATCCATTGGAAATAGTTCACACTCATCTTTGTGGACCAACAAGAACTAAAAGCATGCAAGGGGAGTACTATTTCATGTTGTTCATAGATGATTATACAAGGATGACTTGGGTTACATTTCTCAAAGAAAAATTAGAAACGTTTGAGAAGTTTAAAATTTTTAAAGAAAAATTTGAAAATGAAACAAATTTGAAAATAAAATGTCTAAGGTTAGATAATGGAAGTGAATTCATTTCAAATCAATTCAATGAATCCTGTGAAACCCATGGAATTTAAAGACAGTCTTCAGCCCCAAAGAATCCTTAGCAAAATGGTGTTGTGGAAAGAAAAAACAGAACAATCCAAGAAGCTGTTAGAACTATGTTAAATGAAGAAAATCTTCTTGGTGTTTAATGGAGGGAAGTAATATATACAACTGTGTATATACTAAACAGAGGACCGCTCATATTCAATAATGACAAAACCCCTTACCAACTATTGTATGTAAGACCTACCTCAGTCAAATATTTCAGATTGTTTGGTAGCAAATGTTACATAAAATGAAATGAAGATGATCTTGGTAAATTTGATTATAGAACCGATGAAGGAATATTTTTAGGATATTCATCTACCAATAAAGCATATAGATGTTACAATCAAAGTATACATAAAATCATATAAAGTGCATATGTAATAGTGGATCACATAAAACAAACAAGAATAAAAATCCAAGATGAATATGTAAGAACAAAAAATGAAGAATAAGTCTTGTAAAAGGATGAAAGTGGTCATGATGAAGAAGAAGAAGAAGAGAAAAGAGAAGATTCAAAAGAAAGTGAAGATGAAGACTCTCCAATACCTAATACAAAAGATCCATCTAGAAGAATACAAAAGAATCATCCCGAGACACAAATCATAGGTGAAAAATATGTCGGAGTTAGTACAAGAATTAAAATACTATTTAATGAACAATCCCTACTATTAGTGGTGGAGCCTAAGAACTTATAGAATCCAGAAAAGATGATGATGGGATCAAAGCCATGAATGAAGAGTTGGATCAAATTGAGAAGAACCAAACTTGGGAACTAGTTCAAAGAACTGCAAACAAGAATATTGTAGGAACCAAGTAGGTATTCAAAAACAAGTTCAATGAATATGGAAAAGTGATAAGAAACAAAGAAAGATTATTGTGTAAAGGATATGCTCAAGTGGAGGTTATTGATTTTGAAGAAAACTTTGCACCCATAGTAATAGTTGAAGCAATCAGAATGCTTTTGGAATTTTCACGTTATAAAAAATTCGAAGTATATCAAATTGATGTCAATTCTGAATTTTTTAATGGGAATCTAGAAGAGGAAGTCTATATTGAAGAACTTGAAGGTTTCCTCTTGTTAGAAAATGGAGACTATGTTTGCAAACTAAAAAAGGAACTCTATGGTCTCAACCAAGCCCCAAGAGAATGGTTTTCAAGGCTAGATAACTACATGAAGAAGAAAGGATATAAATGATGAAACAATGACAGTAATCTCTACATAAATATTGAAGATAAGAATATGATCGTTTTTGTTATTTGTGTGGATGATAACATATTTGGAAGCAATCTACAAATACTAAATGTAAAATTTGCTTTTGAAATGAAGAAATAAATTGAAATGTCAATGTTGGGTGTATTAACATTCTTCTTGGGATTACAAATTGATTAATGAGACAAAGGAATCTTCATTTCTCAAACCGAGTACATCTAAGACATGCTTAAGAAGTTTAATATGGAAGAGTCCAAGCCTGTTAGTACTTCTATGATCACTGGTTGTCATTTAAGAAAGAATAATGTGTGCTTGGAAGTGGATCATACCATGTATAGATCTATGATAGGCATCCTGCTATATGTGACAAATATAAGACCATATGTGATACAAGTTGTAATATTGGTTGCTAGATTTCGATCAGCTCCTAAAGAAACACATGTGTCTGCAGTATAAAGAATTCTTAGATATCTAAAAAGTAATGTGGATTATGGTACCCAAAATGTCAAGACTTCACTTTGAGAGCATTCACTGATGCATATTGAGAAAGAAGTGTTGATGAAGGAAAGAGTACCAGTGGAATAACATTCTTCTTGGGAAATTGTTTGATAACATTGTTAAGAAAGAAACAATCTTCCATAGCACTATCTACAATAGAGGATAAATATATTATTGCTGCAACATGTTGTAATCAAGTAATTTGGATGAAGAAGACATTGGAAGACTTACTTGTGAAGTATAAGCATCCAATAGTGACAAATTGTGACAATACAAGTGCCATAAACATATCAAAAAATCCTGTCATTCACTCCAAAACAAAGCACATACCAATAAAATATCACTTTCTAAGAGATCAAGTGTCTAAAAAAGTGGTCAAATTGGAATATATTGATACTTAAGAACATATTGCTGATATCTTCACTAAGACACTACCCAAAGAAGCATTTTTTCATATTAGACATAAATTGGGAGTAATCTCCTTACAATGAATAAAAAGGAGAAAAAGGAAACATGTCAAAGGGGGATATGTTGACAAGGGGAGCTTTCATAAGGAAGACTTTGTCATTAACGTCAAAGGGGGAGAAAATTGGTAAATTGATAAATTGTTTCCATCAATGCGAACGGGGGAGGATTTTGAGTATGGTTTTCATTGATGTCAATGAAGTTCATTAACGACAAAGGAATAACCTAGGACATGATGGCATGGGATGTAGGATAAAGTTGGCACATAATAAATCAACATGTTTTCCCCCATGATCTAGATACTTCACTTTCCAAGTTTGATGAAAGTAAAAATCCACCCTATGTGACCTAAGTTTTTGAAAAACTGTCTAAGGGTCAGCACAAAATTCATAACGACATTTTCAAATTCCTAGCCAAAGTTTTTAGCTTTCTTTTAGGTGGTCACATGTGCAAGAAGTAAACCTACCAAAATGAGAAAAACCATGTTTTGATATGTGTCAGATACAGGAGATTAAGAGGACATTTTCAGATGCATATCGATGAGGAGGACTGATCAATTATTTAATCAATAATTGAGTTTTGAAATAACCATCATATAGGGTCATTCATCGACCATCGATCACTGTAAAGATCGATGGATATAAAAACACTAAATAGTTATTTATGTATTACAAGGATGAATGGTTGAGGATGAGGCAAGGTAGAGATCGATGGTTGAGATTGAATATGACACAAGAAGATACAAGCTTGTTTAAATTTTGAAGGAATTAGAACAATGTATGTTGGATTAGACAATCAAAGGAATACGATCAAATATTGATCATCAAAGGATGATGAAGGATCCATAAAGTAAATGTGCATGAAAGATAACATTCCAGAGTGCCAAAATAAAGTTTTGTTTGATAATTGATCAACATACGAGGAGGATTCCACAAGCGATCGATGATTTACAGGATTTGTAGAAAGCTATTTGTGGGGGATATTGCAGAACACCATTTCAGAAAAAGTTGGAAGGCACATTCGCAATTGGAAACCAGAATTCAAAAAAAACGTCGTGGTCACATTATTGTGGAAGTCATCTTTTGAAATTTGGGAAATGCATACTCACGATCCCCAATCCACAATTGCGGAAGCTGATTAAGGAAATGGCGATTGTAGAATAATGACTTCGTGAAGGGTAAACGTGGAATCCTGGTTCAAAAAGTTGTTAGGAAGGATTGCAACCTGCAACCAGCAATTACAAAAGGAAAGAGTTCTTGCAGATTGCAGAAATATCGTCACAGAAGGTCAATTGCAGAAACGTCATTGCGGAAGGATTTTTGTTGCAGAAAGGTCATGTGGAAAGACAATTGCAGAATGGTTTGTGTTTGATGCTCTGAAATCATGTGAGAAACTTATGAAGAATAATGAAAGGATGTGAGTGATGAAAAGATTTATGACTATATTAGTTAATTATGTTAGACAAAGTTATGATGAATAGAATGGGGCATGATAGTATAAATAGAGAAGTGATTGTTAGTCAAGGACATGTTTGAAAAGACATCATCTATTGTGAAAGGACACGATGAAGTTGTGTGATGTTTCAAATGAAAAGGAATCAATTTCCAATATTGAAGAGATATGGTGAGATGTGGGTTAAAGGTATTTATAGATAGAGGTTTGAGAGGAAGAAAGCATCTCTACAGTCCATATCGTTGCAGCAACTAGGGGAGGCATAAACCATTGACATGAAGAATTATCTGTGATAGATTAGAAGAAAAGGAAATATGGAATATTGATAAAACACATCAGGTTGATAGAATGGTGTTGGGGAAGGAAACAAACCTACAGGGGGTTGAAGCCTCCTTCCAGTTGTGGTGCTCTTGACACTGGTGCTGCTCCTGGAACAAGTTCAACTGTGAAATATATGTCTGTCTTCAGACGAAGTCCTTCAACCTCATTAGGAAAAACATCCTTGAAGTCTTACAACACAGGATAGTCTTCCATCCTAGGCATTCCATTCTCTGTTGCCTCCTCAATATGGGTTACATACAACTAACAACCTTCTCTACAAAAATTCTTTAATTGCATTGCTAAAATATGCCTTACCAAGATTACCTTTGGAATGCCTCTTACAACTACTGGGTTCCCTTCTTCATTCATGCATTCAAAAGTCATGTTATAACAATAAACATTCACTCTATGAGCTTCTAACCGGTCCATTCCAATGAGCACATAATAGGAACCAAGTGGTAGAACATTAAAATCTACACAAGTGATCAATCCATTAATTACCAATGGACATTTATACACCACTTCATTAACTTTTCGCTTAGTTCCAGTGGCTAGATGAACTAACCATGAATTGCTATGCTTTACCTTCCTAAAAGCACAAACCTTTACTACTCTAGGAGCAATATAACAGTGAGTAGAACGAGGGTCAATCAAAATAGAAATAGATTGCTCAACAATATTACGTACAAATTCAACCACTATTGACTGGTGATCTGCCTGGTGGTCTTCTAGTGATGCATAAATTATAGGTACGGTCCTTGCTACTTGTCCCATTGTTTCTACCTTTTGAACATTGTATGTTGGCCTTGCATTTTCATTCTCAAGTGGAAAGTACTTACACATGTGGGTTCCTCCACATTCCCAACATTTGAGTGGTCCTTTGTTCTATTGTGGATATTTTGGCTCCTCTCCCGTTGCTCTAGCTGGATGCTTCTCAACTCATGTTGGTTGCTTCTGTTGATTCCTAAAGTTAGAAGGTTTGTAACCTTTCTTCCTTTGGTTAGACTTCTCACTCTTTTTTTTCTTCCATGTTTTGTAATAATATGGGTTGTTCTTGCTTTGATCACAGCAATACTTAGATTTTCTTATTGCTTCTTCTAGAGTCCTAGGTTCATAGAACTCAATTTGGTCTTTGTAGGACTGAGGAAGTCCACTCATAAAACACTGGATCTTTACCTTCCCATATTTAATATACCTGACATACCTTAGTAATTTCAAGAACATGTTTGCATATTCCTCCATGGTTTTCTGTCCCAATCTCAGCTCATGGAACTCTTTAATATTTCCATCATAGTACCTGTCAGAGAGGTACTTGTCCTTGAAATACTTCTAAAACTACTTCCACACAATCTTCCTTTCATTGATATTCTTTACTTGTCTGAAATGCTCCCAGCATATGGATGCTCTTCCGGTCAAATTGAAAATGGCTAGTCTAGCTTTCATATTCCCAGAATAGTCTTAAACTTGGAAATATTTCCTCATCCCAAGAATCCAAGCCTCATCTTCTTGACCAGTATTTACCTTACCATTGAAGGTAGGCGGCCTTTCCTTCTTGAATTCATCTCGTGAGTTGTTTTGGTCACTCTTCCTTCTCTGATTCTTGTGTGAAGAATAACTAGAATCTCCAGTGGACCCTTCAAAGTTAGATGACTCACTAGGTGATCTCTTTCTTCTTCTAGGAGTGTTCTTACTCCCTTTTGTATTTTCTCTCCAGTGCTCAGAGTTCATATTTCTCTGAATATATGTCAAAATTTGCAACATGGCTGCATTTAGTTGATATTTCTCCTCCTGAGCCTTAACAAACCTTTCATTGTCTTCCCTGTAACTCTGAATCTCCACCACCATGCTTCTCGTGGTGGCTACAAAATATGGGGGAGTCTCTTGCAATCTTCTCCCATTAGATTCAGTTTTAGCATTTCCAACTTGGACATATTCCCCCATAGCATCTTCCTCATACTCATTGGGGTTCTATACATCATCATGCATGTTGTCGGTTCTCATGGCTTAACCACAACTCACTTTACCCAATTGCACTATCTGGAATGTTGCTTTTGAAGGTGACTATGATTATGCAAAATGTGTTAATAACACAGCTTGTTAAATTATAAATTTATAGCATTGTCAGAAATTCACAACTACTTACCTTCATTTGGAAAAATCATACATTGACAACTTTGCCCAAACATAGAATTTTCTTTCACAAAGAATGACTATCTCAGGGGGATGATGGGGGTCAAGGGGGAATGTGCAATCTGGTGCATAAATAGGATGTCATTTTTCACTTTTCATACCCCTCAAAATCCTATTGAAAAACTTGCTAAAATTCCCTGTTTCGGAAAAATTTTCAAAATTTTCACCCGCTGTATCGGAAAAATTTTAGAATTTCACCTGCTACAGCGGCTTGATATTGATCCTCCATCTGTAGTAGTGGATCCATATTCTTTTTCCTTCCACCGTGTTGGCTCCTTCATCATATTCCATCCACCACCACACATCGGCTCGATCTTTAGATTTCTTCCACTGCACATCGGCTCGATGTTCATCTTCCATTCGCCATAGTGGCTTGATATTCAACATTCCTCCACTGCACATCGGTTCGATGTTCATCTTCAATTCACTGTAGCGGCTCAATTATTTGTTTCCCCACTGTCGCTGCGACTCGAAACTTGACTTTTAGTTGCCACTTCATCGGCTCAAACTTCAACTTTCAGCCACTGTAGCGGCTCGAAACTTCTTTTTCCTACCACCACTGCCAACACTTAGATGAATTTTCAAAATTTCTTCCATGTCGGCTTCCTTCCGGTGAGCCCTTCTCCTTTCCTCATCCACCATTGCGGCTGTATTTTAGCAAGCTGAGCCACTTCCATCGACTCTCTCTTTAGCTTCCATCCGCCGTGTAGTGGCTCATTCTTTCTCTTGCCACTGCCGCCATTGTGGCTCAAACATATGTTGTCGGCCGCCACCATTGCACCTCTTCTTTGGCTTTCTCAGCCACCATGCAAGAAGAGGAATTTTTTCAAACACTCAGAAATTTTTTTCCTTCTTTTCAGCTCCATCTCACCAACACGTTCGCCGCGTCAGCTCCCAGTTGGAAATCCAGGCGCCACTGCGGCTCCAATCTTGTCAACACAACCACTATCCAATTTCCAACACTTTGAGAAATTTCTAAAAATTTCTCCTATCTGTTGTTGTTCCTGCTGGCCACAAAGGGTGATCCTGCCTCTTTCAACTGGTCAATCTTAGCCCATTGAGGCCCAAAGATGTAACCACAGTGTCACATCCCCAACCATTACTCGGTGGAGAGGACGCGACTAACCTCTATCAATGTAAGAAATCTAAGCCCCAATGAAGACAATACATATGTAGAAAAGATCCATTGAAATAAAACATACATAAGTATAAACATATGCATAATGAAATCTAAATCGGAAGCATAATTCATTCATTCAACACATTCAAACATTCACCATGTTCATGATAATTTCATAATAATCCGTAAGCAAATACATTTTAGAAATTAAATAGATAAGAATAATTATCTTTGGAGAATCTTGTCCCTGAACCAGCTATGTTGCTGCAGCGTTCCACCCAACCATAGGCGAATGTGCTCTTTAATCTCTCAGAAACACTGCCACCCCCAAGCTAGGCATGATTTTCCCCAACGAATAAGGAACACTAGCAGACTTTCCCCATAGCTAAGGATACAATAAAATTCAGTCAAACCAACACAGTTGGGTTTATCAGACTTACACAGGCAGTGGTTTGCACTTAGTCAAATTCACATGAGACACAGCCAAGCCAACAGATGGGTTTATCAGGCTACTAGCCAAGCCATCCTTTCCATTGGGTTTATCAAGCTACCAAGGAGGTGGAAAGATAGATTGATAAGCTAGTGAGGTCAACCCCAAAGCTATGAACACCCACACTAGATCTAGCCTAATTTCTAAACAATTACACACCCAACACAAGGAAGCATTTCCTTCTCTACTACAGAGTCCCTCAGACCATGCCTTCCCTTCTAGTGCTATTCAGAGCATGCAAAGAAGAAAACCATCCTTCTAGATTGGTCTATGAGGTTCTTCCACACACTAGGTTTATCAAGCAAGTTTGGAATTTTTTTCCATTCCTTCAATCAATTCAAATGCAAAACATGGACGCAAACATAGTGATCTCAGTCCTGGGATTTATCAAAACGTAGCATACACCAGGGATTACATACACACACATAAATTTATGAATTTCTAAACATTGTTGGTTCCAGAAAGACTGCTGCAAAATACCAAAACAAAAACGTTGTCAGTCTTTCAAATCAAAGACAAAAAATTGGATTAAGGGAAATCGTGTTTAGGAAAACAACTAGAAGACAAGGGAAAACGTGAGAGAGAACAATCCACACAGGAAAACCAAAATCATGAAAGGAACAAATTGCCGAATAGGGGAAATCATGAAGGGTTCAGACTCAGAATAGTTTTTTTTTGCATGTTTTTTGCTACATGAATGCCCAATTGGGTTTTGAAAAATGTTTTTCCATTGCAAAATCATGAGGGAAGGTGAAACGTTGCTGCATGAGGGAAAGGTGGCATTTTTTAGTTTTTTCTTGCCCAAGAAAAAAAAAATTCTAGAACTAGTGCTCTACCCAATTCGAATTTATGCCCACTCTTCCAATCCCCCACTCCCCCATCCTTAGGAAAAATCATGGCCCCATCTCATTTATTTGCGTTGACATAGCCGGCTATGGATTTTTAATTAAAATTACAAATTTAACATGATGTCTAGCTTTTTAATGTTTATCTAGCATAAAATACCATCGGCTCAACTATAATTGCCGAAACATAAACACTAAATAAATGGTGGGTCTTTTTTCTAGCTCCACACCATGATTATTTACATCATTTTATTTAAATGTAAACGAGGTCAAAACTGGGGTATTACAATCACTATTGCTGGTCATAGGTCTTCTCATTAATCATCTTGTTCAACTGGCCACTAATTCTAATCAACCACATCATCAACATATTGTTCATTAACACATTATCATAATCAAGGCATGTATGTTTCATCAAGGTTCCAAGATTACCAAACGGGTCTGAAACATCAAGGTAATAGGGTACTATCACATCAAGGCTCCATCATACATCGAGCATACATTATCATCATCAACATCATAGTTTGTGAATGTTTCTTCATCGTTGCCTTTACACCACAGTATACTTCACTTGTAAATCATATCGTTGATACTCCTCTTGTATTGTTGTTCACACAACATTATCATCTGTATACCACATACACCATCGTATGTTCCTCTTGTACATTCACTCTGTTCACTGTTCATACTTGATAGCATATATCGACATACAAACGTTGTGCTATTATGAACATACATTGATCAATGTCTATGAATGTCATGACTTGTTATGTCTTATGTACTTTGTCACATCAACAATGTGCACATGTCTATGTCATTAATCTATGTCATGATGTCAAGCATTTCACTTTTAACCTTCTTCACAAAAGAGACTGTCAAGGTATTTAGGAAGTGGTCTGTCAAAATACTTCACAAAAACACTGTCATCTCTTCAAGAGGTTAATAACTGTCAAAACCAAATTGTTTTAGGTGTGAATATTAAGGCTTCATTGTCACCGAATTCAGGATTAGGGGACACTTATTTTTTTGGTTCATTCGAAGTTCACACTACCTCAGTCACCCAAGTTATTTGCTGCCTCATTTTACTACTTATGGTCATTCCAAATTCCTTCTTCACTACTATGGGACACTATTGTTATGTGTAACTGAATGAACGGATTTTAAACTTGTTGACTACTTTAGATATGTAGGATAATGTCTTTAGTCAATCATGACATTAACTGCAATTTTTGCATTTGCTGCACCTTGTCAAACTCCAAAACAAACTTGGCATTAAACCTTCATCTCTCAGCTTTGTTGGTTGTAAATAAAGTGTGAAAGTGATGTTTGCAGGACCGTTTAGCAACAAAAACAATTATAACATGGAATCCCAAACATATCCTCAATGGTTCAGATCTGAGCATGAAAGGTGTCTCCATCAACAGTCCACACTTGAAGCAAAAAAGAGAAAGAAAGAAAAAATTTGTCTTGCATAGTTGATTACTCCCATGAATTCTTCCTCAGTCCTCCTCGGATCTCTGCTACTCCAAAACAAAACCCCCAAAACAATATTATTTCTCTATAAATTTGGACCACTACTGGCTCAATTCACTTGCTCCGAAACAGACCCGAAATTCCTTATTTTGCTGATATTTTCCATCCGAAGTTCAGAGAGAAACTGCTGATTTTTTATACAACAAATGAGGTCATGGATTGGTTATTTATACTGGTTTTTGCATATGATTTTGGAGTCAACATGTCTATAAATAATTAATATTTCCAATTCTTATTTTAATTTTAATTTTTGAATTTCTTTTAATGATTGTGATGACCTGATATTGTTACTTTGCCACGTCCAAGTCAAAGGTTGGGGTAGAAGGGTCATCATCCAACCTTACAATCAATAGTCCATGTTTGGAATGCCATGTTAAGATCATTTACCTTAGAAACGTCAATGATTCTTCATGCAAATGTAATGGCTTCAAATATTTTGTGCAATACCCAAATTCCCACAAGTGAGAGGATCATGATAACCACTTCACCATTCACACGTACTTCAAGAACTTCAAATGGTCTTCATCAACAACAAGCAAAAGATCTTCAAGTCTTCAAGGTACCAAATGCAAGAGAAACATCATGGGCTCCAGACACAAGGAATCCTCATAATAGTCAAGTGCAAGGTTAATATCCTTGAACAATCAAGCCACCGTATGCAAAGTTATGGTCATTCTATCATGCCATATAACCACAAGGGAGACCATACATCATCATCAATCTCCATTTAGAGCTCCAAATACTTCAAGGGCTTGAAGGACATCTTCAAGGGTGCTATGTCATCAAGGTATTCATCGAGTGCAACTAGTGGGATCCAAGAACATCAAATGACATATACTAAGTGTGTGTGGGATTCATGACCAACTTGTGGGTCCAAGCACTTCTTCAATGGATTCTTTGTTAGGAAAGAGGCTTCATGGTATTATTTAACCACCTCAACAACACTAGGGGACCTACAAGGGTCAAGATATCATGTGTGGGGTAGATGGGCCTTCTTTTGCGGTACCATGACACCATTATAGCATAAATGACAACATAATGGGTCATTATTGCTTCTCCATCATATACCAAGGCTTCAGGACCATTTCTAGGGTCTTTAATGTGTACACCAAGGTGGTGGCTTCAAGATCTAATATTGTGGGTACAAGGTGCTTCAAGGCACAAACCCACTCTAGAAGGGTTTGAGAAACTACAAGTGGGACTTGGTGGCATCAATGACAACCTGTGGGACCTCTGCAAGTCCATGATGGAATCAATGAAAATTTCATCAACAATCTCCCTCTTTATCATTGATGACAACAACTCATGCTTCCCCTGTGAGCATGCTCCCTTTTTTTCTTCAACTCTCCCTTTGTCTTCATCTCTCCCACTGTGGAATCAATGGAAAAGGGTATCCACATACCTATGTTTGAAATATCTGATCACTACTCATTGCCTTCCACTGTCTATATGCATGAATTTAGGACCTGTGTGTATACCTAGAGGAACCATCCTTTCTCCTTTGAGTTCATCCTCCAGCCTCATGAACTGAAGGTGTGCTAAGGTCTTTGAGATACCTTAAATTTGGTTTTCCATGTGGAAGCCATCCTCCCTGCTATGATCAACCTCTTCTATCTGCAACTGCTTGATCTTCTTCATCCATACTTGCATTTTGGAATCTATCCTTTTAGCATTTATTCCTTCATATTTATTGAATTTCCTTGATGAGCTGTATGAGATCCTCCTCATGGGTTGTTTCTCTGTACTCCAACAGTCTTGAGCTTTATTCCCAATGGAATTGCAATTATAACATCTCATAGTACGACAATATGCGGAAATGTCACCCATAGGGTTGCATGTCCAACATCTAACCTTGTCATTTGGGATTCCATCACGTATTCGTCCATGGAGTTTGCAATCCATAGCCATATGACCGAAGTTAGAACAAGAAAAACAATAACCATTAAATCCATACCTAGAAACAAGTGGTCATCTTTGTGACATGGTCCTTCTTGTCAAATCATGATGACTGGATCTTCCTTGCAGAGTTTTAGTATGTTATTTCTTGCTTTCTTGACCATTCTTAAGACTCTCCAAAATCTATGCATAACTCATAGGATTCTCTTCAGTCTTCTTCTCTGGGAGCTTGAAGTCTTCAGTGGTCTCTTCCTTATTATAGACTAACCTAGTATTGACAAGTGGTGATCTTTGATAACTAAGGATGTCAGATAGAGTTGAAGAACTCCTTTTAAACTTCAAATTTGTAGCAGTTATCTTGCTCATTTCCTCTTTCAGAGAAATGATCTCAAACTCTTTTGCTGGACTCAGCTTATTTTGTTCTAGTAGCTGTGCTTTGACCTCTTCTAATTCACTTTTAAGACTTGCACATGTCTTATTGGTTTCTTTCAAGTTATCCACTTCATGTTTCAATTAATTAAGTTCATCTTTCAAAGAACTAACTTCTGCATTCTTTTACTAAATTTGACTCATGAGGTTTTGCTGGGATCACTCAGATTTTTCTAATAGTCTCTAGTGCAGCTCATCCTTTTCCCTAGATTTATTCAATTTATCGAGGACCTTTCTTTTCATCTTTGTAAGTGCTTCCTTTGGTACTTCATTTATTGAACCAACTGGTTGTTTATCCATTACATCTAATGATCTCCTTCAAGCTTTCAAGGCTTGTGACAAAGGCCTGCTCTTATACCAATCTTTAGACACACCAGGCACACAAAGAGGGCGGGGGGGGTGAATCTGTTTGTGCATTCTTTATTACTTTTTCAATTTTAACAATCAACAACTAATTCATCAATACATTATTCTACAGTTTACATAATCATTTCATAAACATCTACTACTTCATGATTTATAAATCATAAGAATCTGGATCATGGAGTCATAACAAGAACCATAGCACAAGAGAACACAACACCATATGATTTTGTAATGTTTTTGTATTTGTTTTGGAATGGTGTTATCAACCCAAATGGCACTTCTCCGTCCGAGTGCTGACATTCTTGATGTTGGTACACAAAAGGACATATTAGGATTGAAGTTTGCCAAAACAGTATAGATGGGCAATAGTTGGGATGCATTTACCCTTAAACCAACTTGCTATATAATGTTTTCTAAGTGTTGAGTTGCGTATGTGACTATCTCCATTGCAAATCGCATACTGTATGTGACTATCTGCATTGCAACCCGCGTACATCAGCGTACGTGGGTTTCCTTTGAGAAACTCACATGTCATACGTGGGTTGCCTATATCAATAGTCGAGTACACCTTAGTTTGACCTTAAAAAATATAAAACTTGATTAATTGAGATTAGTTGGGCCCTAATACTTAACTATCCCAACTGTTCCAACCACCCCAACCTTTGAAATCATTTTATATCCCAAAGTATTTAAATAGAGGCCTTGAGAATGGTATTAATAAAATGATGATTGGAGAGCAAAGTTATGCTAGTGGTGTATCTTTAGAAGTCTTGGAGCAACAGAACTCAGAGTCCTTTGGTTGCAAAGGAGTCCTTGTCTCAAAAGCTGGGTTGTACTCTTATCTCATTCACTGATTGTTAATAAAGAGAATTCTTCTTCCAATATTGTGTTGAGTCTATTTCATGTATTGTGGTTAATTAATGCATTATATTATATATTTGATATGTTGTTTATTAATTAATGCATTAGATTATATATTTGATATGTTGTTTATATAACCTCTTATATATACATGCATGAGATATTACTTGGAGAATTTTCTCTTTACAAGTGAAAGAGGTGCATCCCTGGAAGCTTTGGAGGGAAGAAGAGCGGGAGAATATCAAGCTTGGATCAACCATTGGTAATAATGTAAGTCAATACTTTATTCCTATTCCCTTTCCATTATCTGGTAAAGCTGATTGTCTGCAAGGTTAGTAGTAAGTTGGTAACCCCAGAACCTAGGTTACAAGGGTGCTTAATCCTAAACAACAGAACTGCCGACTCCACTAGGGAGTCCAGCCTACTATGGGTTAGTCCTATAGATGCTTGCCCAGTCTTTGCTCTAATTCAATGTATGGTTTTTTATCTTAGCTTTGATTTGCAGTAGTGATTTTAGAGACCTATATTATTTTTTCTTTTTGAAAAAATTTATGTTGTGTATGCTATTTGTTGTGCTAGATAGTCACGTACAATAACTTGTATACATGGGTTTCTCTATTGGACAGTCACGTATAGTACACGGGTTGCTCTATTAGACAGTCTCATACATATTTTAGCAACAAATGCTTTTTAGGTAGGGTCTTCTTTTGCTTCCATCTTGTTGTAGGTATGAAAGTCCTGTACACCATACTTTGTGCTTTTCAGTAAGCCCTTGAGGTTTTTGTTGTTTGAGTCTTCTTTAATTTAGCAATTTTAATTAGATTATCCTATTTGGGTGATAGATTCAGTGCTGTGTAACTAAATCAGTGATCATGATTTTAGATACCTTGTACTATGTACTACTTTTGAGTAGTTTCAATTTGTCACTTGTACTTTAGTGATTTCATTGGATTTTATTATTGTTTCCTCCCAAACTAGGTGTTTGCTAGGTATCCTCCTTAGGTGGTTGAATTATGGTTCTTACAAGTCTACTATACTTCATATTGCTTGCTTTATGGTCTGATTATTCAAGCATAATCAAGAAATTTTGCATTTAGGTGCATAGTAATTTTTGAAGAGTTTGAAAAGTAAAGAAAAAACATTGGAAATGTTTGCATTTTAATTGCATATTGTAGTTTTTTTAGTATTTTCAAATAAAATTACAAAAATTACAAAAAATACGTCTTAGTCTTCTCATACTTAGTTGTAATCTCATTAGTTCATATTTACAAAAAGAAAAGAAGCTTGTTTTAAGTAGTTGTAATTTGTTTTGGAATTCATTTTATACACCTTTTTACTTTTCTTATTGAGTCTATAATATCAAAGTCATTCACGCCACTTACCTTCTGACTAAGAACAACCCTTAAAATGAATGCTATAATTTAAAATTTATTAGTAAGTTTTGTTTTATAGGGTCATACACCTACTAGATTAGGCTAGACTTGTGGGATAGGAATTGTAAACTCTCTATAAGTACTTAAATTCAGACATAGTTGGCCAATTGATAGGTAAATCCTTCTATGTGTTGATAGTATCTTGGAAGCTCCTCTCAAACAGGAGTTAAGCACGAGGCCGCGTGGAGGCTTGGACTGAGGAGATAACCCTTTGATTCCTTGTCAAAACATAGAACAAGGTTTTTGGGCATCTAGGGATTCTATCCTAGACAGATTTTTCAGTTTTGCTACCCTGCCCATGTGTACAAATCAAGATTGTGACTATCCCTCGAGACTATTGATATATTTAAGGTAGCCTTTAGTCTCTTTGACATCTAGGTTTTATACACAGGTAAACCGAAAGTCTATTTATGTTTCACCTTGGACGGGCTTGGAAGGTAACCATCATTGAAAGTGTAGGAGGGCTGTGGATGATTCCTTCGCTTGTGCCTAAGAACCTCTTCAAGGAAGCCAAGAAACTATCTCTCATCTTTCTTCGTGAAAGCATATCTTATACCCCTTGTGATTGTTGAGACTTTAGAAAATTTTGTAGTGACTGCTCTGTGGTTTGTCTGTGTTTATCCGACCTTAAGGTGTGAAGAGTTAAATTTACAACCGTGTAGGACCAATCTATCAGAAGGTCATGAAGTTTACAAAACCTTCCTTTGCTTATTACATTGGAACCCCCAACTCCCCCTCAAAGGCAAAGATTAGACACGGATAGTTCTTTCAAACCGATAGGAGTTAGTGAAGTTCTAGGTGAACCGGAACTTAGGGCAAACCATTTTGATTTAACTACATTCGAGATAGAAGACTTGTAGGCTAATGAGTTTTCAAGGTATTTTAATTCACCTCTAACTGACTTAAATGATCCTGTGATCGTTCAGGTTCGTCCCTTCAGTTCACCCGTGATTGGTGTCCCTCTGGGTAGACTAATGTTTAATGAAGGAGAAAGTTGAGTCTACTTCCACCTCAACCACTACAGCTGAAGGGGTGCCACCTCCCCTGGTAGGTGCCCCTAGAAAAAGTATACCTACTACACCTTTAACTCTAGCTAGCCGGGTGGTTAAATCATTGGCTCCCACAAATTTAGCAGGTACTTCTGGTGGTATGGTCATTGGGATCCCTAGTGTACCTTCAGTTCCTACTTCCTTCACACACACTGCTCAGAGTGGTCCTATAGGATCCTCAACATTTGTCTAGGGTTTTTATTGGAATGGGGGGGAAATTCCCCCATCCTCTCCATATGTAGGTCCAACACCCACATATGTAGGGGTGCAGCTTGGGAACCTTGATATTTATGGTTAAGTTTTTCAAACTCTGGTTTCAACTCCTTTCATGAGTTCTCCTTTCTCTCTTTTCACCGGAGGGATACCTTCTCCTATTCTCAAAACCCCAACTTCAACTGGGGTAGATAGAACCTCATACTCTGCACCACACATAAACAATCCACTAGCTTATGGATGGAATCCTTTCCAAAGCGGCCCAACCACTTCACTACTGGAAGCAGGGGGAAACCCCTCCTTCACATATGGGAAAATGGGGGCAAGTCCCTCTAATCCCTAAGCTGGTACTTTTAATGCTCCAGTTAGATCCAAGCTCCCTTTGCTGGAAATGTTTAACTTGCCAGATTTGTCAAAACTAATGAATAACCCAGTGAGACATAACTCCTTTTGGCCACCCGTTCCTACCAAGCTTCCCTCAGATATCCCAAAATTTGAAGGAAAAGTTGGTGATGATCCTAGAGCTCATGTCACCACTTTCCATTTGTGGTGCTCTTCTAACTCACTGAACAACGATATGGTTCGGTTGAGGCTGTTCCAAAGAACTTTAACGAGTATTCCAACAATACTCATTTAGGGTTCTACAATTTAGGGTTAACACACTGGTTTCAAACCTATGGATTCACTCCGCACTGTCAACATCAGTCACAACAACAAGGAATAATTACATGAGTAGTAGAAACAACAAGAAATCACCATTACTCGACTAGCAACAAGACATGTTTTCATTCCCTTGATGATATTTTATGAGTAGTAGCAAGATATGTTCCAACAAATCCATTACTTCCAATCAACAATATGGAAACACTTTAACTAGATGCAACTCCATTCTGAACTCTACATTATGCATTCACAACAAATGTAGCTCTGTTTCTGCAACAACTACAACTATGCACCAAGATAATAAACTAACTCTAGCTCCTGGTACAACTCCAAACACACATCTATAAATTGACTTGAATGATATTGTATCATAGGGACATGTTTCCATTGTTTCACATGTCCAACACTTTTGCACTTATCAATATTGCATCCATTTGCATCGATGTAGAACTCGCAAAATAATGCATATTTTCTTTCTTCTCCAGAAAATATGTTTCCCATGTCCTTACTTTAAATAGAGTGTAATTCCATTGTGTCGGGTATAGTCTCACAATACCAAGGAATGTATCTACACATATCGCCACTAGCAACATTACAAAACAACATGTATCGAAATAAAAGTATTTAATATATTATTTTTCAACTAAGATGGCGTTTCAAAGAAACTTCAATATTTAAGATTCAACTAGACACCATACTACTCTTACCTACACATCGGCCTTGCCTCTTCATGACCTTCATGTCCCAAATGCAGTGTGAACCAATCAACTACTTTTGTATATTATTTTAGTCGTATTGCACCATGAGTCATCTTGTACCTCTTAAATGCTTGTTTCACACAAGCACCTACACTATCATGCTCACTATTTATGTATCCTATTTCAAATAAAACTCCAAATATGTTGAAATATTTTATCTTTATGAATGTGATTGAACTAATAAAAAGAGTGTTCCAATTTGAACTTCCTAGCACACCCATCTTACCAAATCCAATGTTTTGTAAATGACACCCCATTTTTTATGTATGAGTTTGAAATCAACCGAAAGCATTATTGAAAAAACAATGTGGTATGGTCACGATCATTACTCACATAAAAAGGTACTCTTTAATCACATTCCGTGATTGAAGAGTTTTATACCTTCCATTAACGCTCACCTAAGAATATATGTACAAAACATGTACGAATATTGACACTTGGTTAGAGTGATAGGACTCACTATGTATCTTATTTTGGGGAGAAAATATGTAGTTCTTAGTGAAGTCTACAATTAATAATATTGTTCCCAAATCAAATACCTCATGAGAATGTTTGCATTTATAATATTTTCAGCTATGCATATGAAATCATTTGATGTATAATTTGTAAACCTAATTTTTTAACTTCTCCATGATCTATGCAATATGAATTTTTCTCTAAAGAAATTCCATCCTTTTAGATGGAGTAGTTGAAGACGATGATGCATCCATTATAACATACGCATAACATAATCTAGAGTGTGTTGGATCAATGGGGAAATTCCTATGGAACAATCCCAAATTAATGCATTGACAACATCTTCTTCCACCTACAAATTGTTTGTTGAAAATAACATCTTCAAGATTCCTTTTGCATAAATATAGTCGAAACAAAATATCACATAATGGGAGGAGCTAGTTCAGACTACTAGTTCCTTCTGCAAAAGTCCAGAAATGTGTCATAATACAGTTGCAATTCAGCATGGTATGTACAATAACAGGTGTCATGGATTTTGTTTGTCTTAATATACTCTGGATTTAGTTTTTCAAACATGCTAATTGAGATCTTGACACTGGGATTGGCCTCTTGAAATCCATCAACATTTCAAGTCACGTTATCTCCATAACATGCTTATAATGCTCAACATAAATCCCTCTGGTAAAAATTTTCCACAGGAAATTCTTTCGATCCAGCATAGAAGAAGAATGGTTGTGCCAAAAAACTAGCTCCTTTTGTCTAATGCCTATAGAAATCCTATCTCGAAAGTCTTTCCTGCAAGTAATATCCCAACAAGTAGCTTCATGATTTTCATCTATTCAGACTCTGAATTTAGTATATTTTTCTACAATGTTTTTCTTGAAAGACAAGGATTTTTGACATTATTGCCAGCATTATAATTTTTTCTTTCTGTCAGTTCCACAACAACATTTGTAATTTCCCAATGAGAAGATCAAATATAAGGTTTTCTTAATTTTAAAAAATATAAAACACCTTTGTTATTGTTGCCGTACTTTCTGTTGACCAAGGTTCATACTTCTCTATTTGTCAACAAAGTGTAAGATATTAGCTTGACAAAGTAGGTCTCTGTCGGAAGCACACCTACGATGCAAGTAAGGTCTCACTTGAGATATCTATATGGAGACTACCAAAACCAGTTTTCTGCAGTTATAGAAGGGGATTTCCTTATTATAGCATGATCAGGTCACTTGACCAAAACCAGGGGATAGACTTCTATGTTCATACATTCATTCCAGAATATAGCCTATTGGTCTGTCCACATATATACCAGTATATAACACAAATAATTTAACAACCATTCACTAAAATTCCATATGATTATACCGTCAGAGGTGTGACAAATTTAGATTATGATTATGATTATGACATATGTGGGAAAATTATGATTATGCACATGTTATGTTAATTTCATATGATTATTTATGTTTCAAATCAAAGTAAAATGATTAAAGGTACTTGAGTAAAAGCATGACAAAGTAATGTGCCATGAGATACAAATGCATGGGTGATTATATTTTTATCATAATTTTATATTATTGTGATTAACATATGTTTTTCAGTTGCGGGAATACTATGTTATAGTCATGTTGAGGCCTGGAAAATCGCAGGCGGCAACAGCAAGGGATTCTCCCCAGTCAACATTCCCAACTAGCCCGTGACTGTTTGGTGTAGGGACTCTGTCTAGTTTGTGGTCTGGCTACCGTAGGTCAAGTAACAAAAAATAAAAGGTTTTACCGGTTGCGGCCCGATCCACCGTGTATATTTTTGTATTTTTTACTTAAATTATGATATGAAAGTGCCTACCTAACATGCAAAGTAATAAAGAATGCAAGGAGTATTCAAAATGTGATGCGCAGGTTCTTACCTCTCGTCTTAAACTCCCAAGCATCTAAATCACATATATTGCAAGAAAATAAATACTAACTAGGCTATCTCTAGAGAGTTAGATATTAATTAATGAGTAATGCAATACTGTCCACGTGTTATGGCAAATCATAGATAGTTGTTCTTATAACCAAAACATATAAACATGATCAAAAGTATACATGATAAGATAGCTCATCAACAATTAAAAATCCCATTACTCATAGTGGAAAACATCACAGAATATACTAGAGAACGTTCAGGCAAGAACATAGGTTCAGAAAGTTAGAACGCTCTCACAGTTAATGAAACACAGTAAAAAACAAAATAGTTCCCATTCAACATCACTCATTTAATCACATTGAAACATTCCACATATCACCTTCTCCAACAGGCAAAATTTGCAATTGCTGGTTGTAAAACGAAATAGTTCCTCTTACAAACAATAGTTCACAAGTTTTTCTAGGGAAAAAGCCCCTGTAAACTCTAAATGTCCTATATTTAAACCAAACCAACCAACCATTTGGGTTTCCCCCAATAGTGTGACCTTTGGGCTCCCGAAAACCATCGAAGATCATCATTTTGTCTTTTTCGTGAGCGCTCATGGTCCACTTCAGGCGTTACGTTTTCCGATTTTAACTTACAAAATGGGATATACTCGGTAATTAACGGATCTTTCCAAAACTGGGCTTTTGTCATCATCCATTCTGCTTTGTCTTTTATTCGCCTTCCTTGAGGTCTCGTTGATTTCAGTATGGGCTTAAAACGGTCTAGCCAAAATTTCTGCTACTTCTTCTCCAGCTATGCCTTCTCGCAGTAATCATTTGTAAATCTGCTTGAATCCATCTACAATTAATCAACATTTATCATTCATTGGGACTGCCTTTTCAATAACATCAAATTACATCAACCAAAATGATTAATCATCAAGAGAGGCCATGTACTGCATTACTATTATGAGAACCTTAACAAGTGCCGGCACCACTATCTCCTCCACACATGGGTTTGAAAAACTCACCAACGACGGAAAGAGAAAACTCATCGGTGGCTTAAAACACTAAACATCAGCCAGGTAGTCTCATTTACAGCCGCATAAGTGGGTCCTAACAGGTGACGGGCACCGCGAGTACGTTAAGCCTATCGGAGTCAGAAGGGCTATGACCTAAATTTTGGGCGGACAAGCTTCTAGTCAGTAATCGGAAAGACATCGACGTTGGAAGATAAGTGCATTGCATAGCCTCAAGGGCGGAAGAAGAAATCCTACGACCTCCGATCCAACACAAAGTGATGAAGATCTGATAAAGCATTGGCAGGCGGAGCAGTGGTATGTCGGACATTTAGCTTGTTTGAAAGCCGCAAGGGCAGAAGATAGATAGACTAACTCCTTCGATAATGTGAACAAGCCAAAAACATAACGCGGCAACAAAAGGTTAAGGTCATATTTTGATTTCCACAATGGAGGCTCCCTAAAGAAACATGTTGTTGATAACTTATTTAAACAACTTCTGAAACCGTGGTTAGCACGGGAACTAAGTTCCCGAGAAGGAAATGCAGTGCGAAGGGTAACCAAACAAACTTTAAACTCCGTGACCCACAGTAGCTTCAAACATAAGCGATTCTTTTACAGCAGGAAGAGAGTTAACCTCAAAAATAGTCTGAGATTAAAGCACGACAAAAGACTTGATGGATCCAAACGATTTAAGGTGACGTTAGAAATCATAAGGGGGGTCCAAAATTTGAAAAAATTGGGGAAAACAGTTGTAGCTACAACAATTGGCGACTACCTGGTGAACCTAGATCTCTGGATGATTATTCCTTGAGGGACAGACTGTTTAACAACAAATGAACTTATTGAATTCTTCCAGCTATCTAGATTTCTCAAATGGAAAATGTATGTACCTTTAATCATTGATGACAGTCCGATTTGGGAAAGTGGAAACCAATATCTTCAAGTCAAGATAACTCTTTTAAGGCTGAAAGATGAATTTCATTGTTACCTCTGTCTTTAGGTAGCTTCTAGCTTGGACACCACAGGATTGTAGCATATGGTAAACATAAATATTCATTTGTTCCTCATTCCCATGCCATTCTAGCACTTTTCATGCTTTTGGACTTTTGTCATTTTCATATGAGTCCTCTTGCATGCCTTTCTTTCTGAATTTTAATTCAGACTCCTTTACCCCAAGTGTCCTTTTGTGTGAGAGGTGTATTCATGTTTCAGCTCATGGACGGAGAGGAACTTTCGGTGATTTAGTACTTATATGGTTCAACATTTGTTTTGATATATAATTCCTTCATAGGAGTTTTTGACTCTTATTTTCCTTTTGGCATTCATTTCTTGGAATGGGATCATTTGTATCTAATATACTGTTTACCTTGCTTCTTTCCATGGGCCCTTTTCTGTCACTCTGTAGGACATTTTAAATGTGACATGGATGGAGCCTCAAAATAGTATTCCAGACCCTTTGATTCTGGTTTATTTCACAAGGGTTAAGCAGGACTTCAATGCATACATAGCTATTCGAGAAAACTGCTAAAATGGAAGAAGTTCTTTTAGATAAACAACAATACACAGTCTTATACCCAAGAATTTTAGTCATTACAAAATTCTGATGTTCCCCATGCAACCGTGGGTTTTCCTCCTTTATTGAAATCAGTAGAGTTTAAACTAAAACAAGATTGAACTTCATGACTCAAAAAGACAACCAAGCTAGATTATTTATATACAAGATATAAGAACACAAACAAAACTGAGGAAAAATAAGGTTTGAGAACTAAGCCATTTACTAGTAAGTTCTCTTTCCACCCTTGTAAATATTGCAACCTATAAGTTGAAGAGCCAAGCTTTGCCGCAATCTGGAAAGGACCTACCCACAACTGCTAGAATTTCATGTGTTTTCCTTTCTCATCATGGGGGTGATCCAACTTGAGAACCAAATCTCCCACTTCAAAGTCTTGTGTTCCTGCCTTGTGTTTATCAAACCATCTTTTTATTACCTCCTGTTGTTGCTTAAAGCGCTCTCTGGCTTTAGATCGAGACTCTTCTGCCTTCAGGAGATTATATATCCTCATTTGCAAGACTTCATTATCCAATCCTCTAGATTCTTGAGCTATTATGGAAGAGGGTAGCATGATATTGGGGGGAAGAATGGCCTCTTTACCATACACAAGGGTATAGGGAGACACTCCTATCGAATACTTGGGGGTGACTCTATCATCCCAAAGGGCGTTTGGTAGCACTGAGTGCCAACTCCTCTAGTTTTCTATCACAGTCTTCTTTAAAATCCTAATTAGATTCTTGTTAGTAGATTTAGCTAAGCCATTTCCCTGTGGATAGTAATTGGCAGAGTAATGCAACTTTATTCCTTTCTCGTGAGCAAAATTAGTTAATCTAATCGATGAAAAGTAAGTAGCATTATCAAAGACTAAATAAATTGGAACTCCAAACCTGGTCATAATATGGTCTTGCAGGAAGTTTATGACCGCGTCCTCATTTATTTTGTGCAGCGGGATGGCTTCGACCCAGCGAGTGAAGTAATCGGTTGCAGTTAGAATATACTTGTGTTATAGGGAATAATTTGGCTTTATCTCCCAATGATATCCAACCCCCATTCCTCAAATGGCTCCGTGATAATCATAGGCTTCAGTGGTCCAGCTGCTTTAGATTGTCTTCCGCTACACCTTTGACAAATGTCACACTTCCTGACATGGGTGTGTGCATGTTTGAAAAGCGTGGGCCAATAGTATCCAGCTTTGAGAATTTTGTGAGCTATAGTATCTCCTGAAAAATGTCCCCCAGCAGGCCCGTCATGCAAAGCTGTCATTACCTTCTTCGCATCTTCTTTTTCTAAGCATCTAAGAAGAACTCCGTCGTAATTTTTTTTGAATAATATTCCTTCAATAATTTGATAGGAGGCTGATTTAAGGCACAACACTCTTCTTTGCTTAGAATTCCAATGTTCTGGTAATGATCCTATCTAAAGGTAATGCATAAGATCTCGATACCAAGATTCAGGGGCTGTGAACAGAGGACATACATCCATCAAATGTAATTCTGCCTCGTCTTCCCAGGCATGTTCTTCATTGTTTCCATTTTCAATCATTAGTTTGCACAACCCTTGCCCTTTAACTATAGAAGCTGGCTTGAACTCAAGGTCATACTCCTGAAGAGTTGTTACCCAATTACCCCTTATTTCTCCTAACTCCTTCTGTACATAAAGAGACCTCACAGCTGGGTATGTGACGATTACCTTGGTTTGGTTTTTTAGTATGTAGGGCCTAAATTGTTTCACTGGTTTAAACACTGCGTAAGCTTGTTTATCAATAGCCATGTAATTTAATTTGGCCCCTTGTAGACTAGTGCTCATAAAAGATATGGGGAATTCATCTCCCCCATCTTCCGTCTGAGTAAGCACAACTGCTAGCGAATCATCAGATGCAAAAGTGTAGAGAATAAAATCTTTATCGAAATCTAGGATTTTGAGGGAGGGTGCGTGCGCAACAGTAGTTTTAATCTTGCTGAATGCATTCTTCTCAACCTCAGTCCACTTGAATTATACACTTTGCTTCACCATTTGCTGCAGAGGTTTGACAATTTGAGCGAAATCTGGCACAAATCTTCGTGTAAAGTTTATTGTCCCCATAAATGATTGCATGCCCTTTTTACTATGGGGCAAGGGGATCCGTTCAATGGCTTTGATCCTTTCTGGGTCTATGGAGATTCCCTTCTTTGAAACTACGTGACCCAGCAACTTACCCTCCGTAATAGCGAACACACACTTCTTGGGGTTGAGTGAGATACCATATTTTCGACAGCGTTCAAAAATATGCTTTAGATGAAATGCGTGTTCTTCTTTCCTCTTTGAGAATATATTAATGTCATTGAGGTACACTACAGTACTACGGACAATCAAACTTTGGAAAGCTATGTCCATAGCCCTCTAGAACGTAGCTCTATCGTTTATAAGCGCAAAGGGAATTCTTTGGTAAGCGAAAGTTCCCACCTGGTCCTGAATGTTGTTTTCAATATGTCTTCTTCGGCTACCAATACCTGATTGTAGCTTGAGAATCTGTCTAATAAAGAAAATAGTTTAGAACCTGAGACCATTTGCAGCAGTTCCTCCATGGGTGGAACAGGATAATTGTCTTTATTCGAAGCGCGATTCAAGTTTCTGAAATCTACAAATAGCCTGATTTCTCCAAATTTATTCCTGAATGGTACTATATTTGAGACCCATTCCAAGTGTCTAACCTTAAAAATGATTCTAGCATCCAATAATTTCTTAACTTCACTCTGGATCAGAGCTTCCAATTTTGGGTGCATTTTCCTTAAAGGTTGCTGATAAGGTTTGACTCTAGATTTTATGGGGAAGACATGTTGGATGATACTGGTGTCATATGTCTTCAGATCTTCATATGTCTAGGTGAAAACATCTTTATATTGATTAAAAAGACCGATGAACTTATTTCTTTCCACGGGTGAACAACATTTTCCAATATTCACATATTTAGGCTTTGTCTCAGTCCCTAAATTTATCAATTTGAATTGTAGAGATGAGCTGTGAGTCTTCACATTTGCTGGTCTTCTAAATTTTTCATTTAAATCAAACATCTGTTCTAAGGTTCTGACTCCCTTAGGGATGAAATTATCAAATTTCAGCTCAACCTGATGTTCTTCATCATCAATAATTGCCCCTTTAAATACCTCGTCATTCGTTAAGCATTCTATAATCTGTTGATCATCATCAAACACTCGTAGGTTGGTAATCATATCTAGAACCGAGGGCCTGAAAAGCAATTCAACGGAGCACCGATTATTAGTAGGAACGAGCCTAGTAGCTGATGTGGCCAACAAGTCAGCTACTGCATTCTTAAGTCTTGGAATTGATATAATATTAAATGCATTAAAACATTTCAGTAAATCCCATACCTCATTTTGATAAGCTTTTAAGTGAGGAGAAATACAATGTATTTGATTCCGAATTTGTTTTACAATTATTTCAGAATCTCAAAAAACTTTCAGATTATTTTCCTTTAATTCGATTGCTTTCCTTAAACCTTGGACCAATGCTTCATATTCAGCTATGTTATTTGTACATTCAAACTCTAACCTACATGAAAGAAAATGTTTGTTCTTCTCGGGGTCTATCAGGACACAGCCGGCATCTGACCCTTCTAACGTTTTAGATCCGTAAAAAAAAAGTGCCTAGAAATCGCTAACTACTGTACAGGAATCTACTTCTATTGTTAAGTTTACTATTTCATAGTCAATTTCATCAGCCTGTGAAAATTGAAGGAGATCAGGCTGAGCGTCTGATGTATCGCTAGCTTCTTCTGCTTGGCAATTTCCCAGTTCTAACCCAATAAAGTAATTTCCCAACACAGACTCCACTGGTTCGTTTTCTTCCTCAAATTGAGTAACGTTGTATTTCATATGGGGCTCCCTCAAAATTTTGATTTGATTCAGGCTCCCTTTATACAGCAGCCACAGATATGACCAGTCCTAGGCAAAATATCCGTTTAGCTTTGCCGACTAGTCCCTGCTCTGAACAAGCCCATAAGCATCTGGTATGTCGGCCACAATAATATCAATAACTTGACACACCTTATCATTCGAAGATAAGAAGACTAGAACATCCTCCATCTCACCAATTACCTTCACATTCATTCTATCCAACTGAACAACCCTCCAGGTGGATGGTTTAGGCTGCCAATTTATCTTTTTGCAGACTAACAGTGGCATAACGTTAACCGATGCCCTTGAGTCTACCAATCAATTATGTACATTGTGGTTAAAAATTTCAAAAGTGAGGAGAAATGGTGGATTCTTGCTTTTAGACTTAAATCCTACGCTTGCTTCTTCGATTTTCTCCTCCTTGGGTTGATTGTCGGTGGGCATCCTCTCCTCTGATGCTTCAAGTGCTTTCCAAATATTTTCTTTCTGCTGTGGAACCTTACACATTTCAAATAACGAGATATTCGCCTTTACCTTATTTATATCCTCCACAATGTCATATTCCATCTTATGTTTGGTGGGATTTGGTTTAGTGTTATCTATTTTCCTTTCATTGAGCTTGGTGAACACGTTAGTCTGTCTCAGATCTTGGTTGGTGATGGTAAATTCCGGAACTTCATTAGCTGAGGAGTTATTCTGAAATTTCTTAACATTCCTTTGAATCCTTTTTATCTTTGGGAGCATTAGACTGTTTTCTTTAGCCGGCCCTTGGCTTCTTGTTGTTACATTTGTTTCCATGATGACCTCATATCCCACATTCCTTTCTTCCTCGACATCAAATAACGAAACACAATCCCATAGAACCATGGTGTCATCCTCTTGTTCTTTCGTTGGTGTATTATCGTCTTTCCTTTCTTCATCTTCATCTTCTGTTAATTTAGAATCCAACAGCTGATTCATAACCAACGTCATTGATTTTATCCATTGAGGACAATTCTTTTCAGAGTGGGGTTGTTGGTGGAAAGTGAAAAAATTGTCCATTCCTACCTCTGTTAAATTCATGGATGCTGAATTTTGCGGAGGAGGTTGGGATTGATTGTTATCCTCCCGTTTCTTGTAATAGGGCTTGTAGAACTTTTGAGCTTCCTTTTTCTTTTCCAAGTCTATGATTCTGTTAGAAAGCTTCTGCATCATTTTTGCCATACTTTCAAAATCTGGTGATTGCTCCTCCTTAGGCTTAGTAAACATCAAAGTTTTCCTTCCCACATTTTTTTCTCCTGATCGTTCGGGATAATCTTTGATACTTTCCCTTTCATCCTCTACTTTCTTCGCCTCCTCATAGGTTTCCACCAGAATAGGCTTGGCCTTCATTCTGGCAAACATGGACAACTCGGGTCCTAAAGTCGAGGTATAGTATTCAAGTAGGACTTTGTCCAAAGGTTTGTCAGCTTCAGAAAAATTCTTAAGATATGCTGTAAATCTTTGGGTAAAACTATGCACCTTCTCCTTTCTTTCTTTCTTTAAGGCGCATAGTCCTTTCATGAGAGCTGCATGAGTTTTTTGAGTCACATACTTACTTCTAAAAATCCTTTCAAAGGTGTCCCAATCAGGGATAGAGTTTGTAGGAAAACCAAAGTACCATGATGCTGCAGTTCCTTTAAGGGTGTGTGGGAAAAGTCTGCAAACTACATTCTCATACTCCCTAGCCCTTAACCCTTCTATTTCCAAATAAAAACTTGCAGGTGGTCATCTACTAGTATCTTCTCATTTGGGTCAAATTTGGGCAGCATCTTTTCAAAATATTGAGGTAAATCATGTGTTAGGTTTAAAGGTGATATGGCTTTCCAGGAAAGTGGTGGGTTTGGTGGGTTGGGTGGTTGATTTGCATTTACACCTGCCATGAGTCTGGGTGGAGAGTGAGGGGGTGAGCGAGTAGGAGTGTGAACAGGAGAACTGTGAGGAGTATCTGGGCCTTATTGATTCAAAGGCAGTACAACTTCCTGTAAGGTTGTTTCTACAAGTTCTTCTCAATCCCCAACCAGCATTGAGTCTTCCAATATAGGACGATCTTTCCTTTTATATTCTCTTCTGGGCAATTCAGGGATGATTGGAAATCCTCCAATCTTCTTCACATATGCCCTAGTGTGTCTTCTCAGATTATTAACAACTTTGTTGTCGACAGAATACAAATGTTCTCTACCCCCTTCTTTCAGAATTGGATTATGAAACACACTGCTTTCTGAACTGTTACCGGTGGAATAGTCTCGGGAAAATGGGTTTCCTCGGCCAACCATGCACTGGAAACCCTCCTTCTAGCGCCAGAAACTATTGAGGCCTGGAAAATCATAGGAGGCAACAGCAAGGGATTCTCCCCAGTCAACGTTCCCAACTAGCTCGTCACTGTTTGGTGTAGGGAATTCGTCTGGTTTGCGATCCGGCTACCGTAGGTCAAGTAACAAAAAATAAAAGGTTTTACCGGTTGTGGCTTGATCCACCGTGTATATTTTTGTATTTTTTACTTAAAGTATGATATGCAAGTGCCTACCTAACATGCGAAGTAATAAAGAATGCACGGAGTATTCACAATGTGATGCGCAGGTTCTTACCTCTCGTCTTAAACTCCCAAGCATCTAAATCACATATATTGCAAGAAAATAAATACTAACTAGGCTATATCTAGAGAGTTGGATATTAATTCATGAGTAATGCAATACTGTCCACGTGCTATGGAAAATCATAGATAGCTGTTCTTATAACCAAAACATATAAACATGAATAAAAGTATACATGATAAGATAGCTCATCAACAGTTAAAAATCCCATTACTCATAGTGGAAAACATCACAGAATATACTAGAGAACGTTCAAGCAAGAACATAGGTTCAGAAAGTTAGAATGCTCTCACAGTTAATGAAACACAGTTGAAAACGAAATAGTTCCCATTCAACATCGCTCATTTAATCACATTGAAACATTCCACATATCACCTTCTCCAACAGGAAAAATTCAATTGCTGGTTGTAAAATGAAATAGTTCCTCTTACAAACAATAGTTCACAAGTTTTTCTAGGGAAAAAGCCCCTGTAAAGTCTAAATGTCCTATATTTAAACCAAATCAGCCAACCATTTGGGCTGCCCCCAATCGTGTGACCTTTGGGCTCCTAGAAACCGTCGAAGATCATCATTTTGTCTTTTCCGTGAGCGCTCATGGTCCACTTCAGGTGTTACATTTTCCAATTTTAACTTACAAAACAAGATATACTCTGTAACTGACGGATCTTTCCAAAACTGGGCTTTTGTCATCATCCATTCTGCTTTGTCTTTTATTCGCCTTCCTTGAGGTCTCGTTGATTTCAGTATGGGCTTAACACGATCTAGCCAAAATTTCTGCTACTTCTTCTCCAGCTATGTCTTCTCGCAGTAATCATTTGTAAAGCTCCTTGAATCCATCTACAACTAATCAACATTTATCATTCATTGGGACTGCATTTTCAATAACATCAAATTACATCAACCAAAATGATTAATCATCAAGAGAGGCCATCTACTGCATTACTGTTATGAGAACCTTAACAAGTGCCGGCACCACTATCTCATCCACACACAGGTTTGAAAAACTCACCAACGACAGAAAGAGAAAACTCATCGGCCGCTTAAAACACTAAACATCGGCTGGGTAGTCTCATTTACAGCCGCATAAGCAGGTCCTAACAGGCGACGGGCACTGCGAGTCCGTTAGGCCTATCGGAGTTGGAAGGGCTATGACCTAAATTTTTGGCGGACAAGCTTCCAGTCGGCAATCGAAAAGACATCAACGTCGGAAGATAAGTGCATTACACAGCCGCAAGGGTGGAAGAAGAAAGGCTATGACCTTCGATCCAACACAAAGTGATGAAGATCCGATAAAGCATCGGTGGGCGGAGCAGTGGTATGTAAGACATTTAGTTTGTTTGAAAGCCGCAAGGGTGGAACATAGATAGACTAACTCCTCCAATAATGTGAACAAGCCAAAAACATGACGCGACAACAAAAGGTTAAGGTCATTGTTTGATTTCTGCAATGGAGGCTCCCTAAAGAAACATGTTGCCGATAAGTTGTTTAAACAACTTCTGAAACCGTGGTTAGCACGGGAACTAAGTTCCCGAGAAGAAAATGCAGCTCGAAGGGTGACCAAACAAACTTTAAACTCCACGACCCACAACAGCTTCAAACATAAGCGATTTTTTTACAACAGGAAGAGAGTTAACCTCAAAAATAGTCCGAGATTAAAGCACAACAAAAGAGTTCATGGATCCAAACGATTTAAGGTGATTTTAGAAATCATAAGGGGGGTCCAAAATTTGAAAAATTTGGGGAAAACAGTTGCAGCTGCAACAAGTCACAAGGTAAAGCTTTCAAAGTAAATCTAAATTTGAAGGGTTTCTATAAAAAGATAGCAAAACGAGATTTAAGAGAAACTAATGCTTGTATTGCTTTTTAATTTCAATAATTATATGTATACATATGTTTTTTTATACTGAAAACTTTGAAACGACCTGGAATTGCATGTGTAAATAAGAGATTATGGAAGACAACAAGCATTAAACAAAATCCAAAGAAAATCCAAAACAAGTAAATATAGTTCAAGATTGATAGCCACAAGAGCAATGTGTATTGAAGACCAAGCTTTGGAAGATATAGACAATGTACTTTTAATGGGGGGGGGTGATGTAATATCCCCTCCGTTACTTCAATTCTTTTACAACAATTAATGTATAATTTTTAACCTTCAGGCGAGAAGCACAAGGTCAATAAAGCATTGCAAGTAATGCTATTTATTTTTCCAAAGTTTTGAATTGTTTTGGTAGACTTAGGATACTGAGGAATTGACTCGAGACTAAACAATTGGGGGATTGAATCTACTAGGGGGAAGGATGAATGGCTAGGAAGACATGTCTGTTGATGACTCGTGTCATCTTAAGTGCTAGTGGAACTTGAAGAAAAGTAAATTGTCTAGTTGATGGTTTTAAACCTTAGGTGTCATCCTAAGCTGAGGTAATCCTTAAATAAACTAAGTTACTTTTTCTAGCTAACAAATAATGGTTTCTATTATCTTGTTTTCCATTATTATCATTATTATTATTTTAAACTTAAGTCAAATTAAATGATTATCCTCATTACTATAATTATTTTCACGTCAAGTACCAAAAAATTATATATAGATTGTTGAAAAGAAAGATAGTATTTTTATAAAGCTATCTTGAAAAGAGGATTATTTATATATATATTGATTGTGGCTCCTAAACAGTAGTGGTTCATTATTCCATTGCCCTCATATTATTAGACAAGATATAAAATTAATGGTTATATATGTATCTCTAAATCGTAGTGTGTAATTTTATATAAAAATTATGAACCAATTGTGAGATCATCTATGGTATCCATGGTTCTCTTTGTATTTCTCCTCTTGTAATGGAAAAAACACTAACCCTAACCCTATTGGTCTTTTATAATTGGGAAAAACACTAACACTAACCCTAATCTTGATCTTCGACTTCTCATGAAGAGAGTCAAAACCTAATTTTCCACTTATTATTATTTTTTATTTGTTAGAATATAATCAATTAGGGATTATTGTAAATAAAGAATAGGAAGCTGAACAGTTACATGTAGGAATATGAATAGGCTGGTTGGAATCTCAACCACCGCCTGAAATGTATAAATGAATGCATTAGCATTGGAATGATATTGAATTGGGAGTTATACCTATCAGTGGTATCAGAGCTTGGCTATTAGCCATAACTCCTGCCTGCTGCATTTCAGTCCTGGCATTCTGCTTGCCAGTCCATTGTCAGACTGCCTGCTCTGGAAGTCTGCCAGTCTGCTCATTCATCTGCCCGTTCCTTAGTATGCTTTTCTTGGAGTTGAACATTCTGCTGTTGGCGTTACTCCTCCTTCTGCATGCGTTTATTCTCTGCTTGAAAAACTTAGACGTTGTGATACCTAACCCTAATTTCTTGAGTTGAATGGGTCACCCTCCTCATCTTGCATATTGTTGTTGAGGCTTTGCCTTGGCGGAGACTGCTGCAAACATCCACATTGTAATTTTTTTTTGAGACTTTTCCTGGACCAACTCTAATAACTTTCACCGAGTTTAACTTGGATGCTGAAGCAGATTCTGGGAGCAATATTCCTCCATTGAAGGACAGAACCGCTTCCTTCCTTCCCTTGTTGGGATTTCTCCTTGGCCGTCTGAGCGGCCTGAGAGGCCTTTTCTGCTGCCGACTGACCTACTCCCTTGGTCATTTCAGTTGCCTGAGAAGATTCAAAAGCCTTTTCTTGTGTCGAGCTTGTCTAGAGTTCTCCTGGCCATAAAACTTTGGTGACCGTGGAAATACCTAACCCTAAATTAACCCTAGATTATTGTGTGAAGGTAAATTTTGGCATCATACCTTTGAGTGGAGGTATTTGCATCTTGTATGAGTTCATGAATGATTATGGCATTCCGGAGGTGAATTAACGAAAGCTACATATTCCTTCCTTCATGAAGTTGCAGTTGCAGGCGCTCTCAGAATATTTGTTATCAATACGGTAGTCATATATCCCGGCTTGAATTACTGATTTGGCATGGTCATACATTATCCCAATTCATAAATTATATATATTTTGTGATGTATATGGAATTTGAGTGGTTGGTTGTACATTGGATGATATGAACCTAAATTTTACCCCAATTATGTGCGTGGAGTTTTGAGTGGAAAATTCTACAAATATTTTCCTGTGTATGAACCGTGAACAATGCGGTTGTTGTATGAGCCCTTTCTTGATGTATGATCCATGATCATTGTGCATTTTATGTGCCTATGTATCTGAGTGCGTTGGAGGAGTCGTGGGGGATACCTGCATGGAGACCTACTTGAAGGCTACGTTGGAGCTGCTTGCAATCATCGACTGCGTGAAGACCAGCATGGAGCTGTCTACATGAAGGCCCATTGACTGATATCATACATGTATACTGCTGCCTGTGTGAAGTTGCTAAGTTGAAGACTGAAGACTGATATCATACATGTATACTGCTGCCTGCGTGAAGTTGCTAAGTTGAATGCGTTGAAGATTGAATATTGATATCATACATGTATATTGGTACTATTGCTGTGTTGAATGCGTTGAAGATTGAAGACTAATATCATACATGTATATTGGTACTCATGATGCGTTGAGATTGCTGGTGGAGAACGTATAGCTGAAGACATCCATGCTTTACCTCCTATGGAACGGAAAGGTTTCCAGACTATGGAACTACTTGGACTGCGTTGAAGTGAAGACTGCGTGTTCTTTGAAGTGGTATGATCTGCTTGATGCAAAGGTGTGACATGAAAATATTGTTGTAAACAGTTGCAGAGATTATTATTTTTTATGTTTGTACACCACCATATAAATTGTATTGCTGCAAAATTGTCTTAGATTAATGTAAATACTATGACAGAGACATAGACTTGCATAGTGAATAGAGCTTGTCGAAGACATTGTTTATACTAGCTAGTGCAGATGTAATTTTACAAGGACTGTATTGTAAAAAAAAAAAGTAGCAGAGACTTAGACCTGCTTCTTTCATATAGCTGAGATCGTTGACTGGTGCTGTTCAAAACCCTATATTTTGTGATAGTTCACAGTATATTAAGATTGTAAATCACCTTGGCAGAGGCTGTAGACCTGCAAGGTTATTGTTTTTCTATTTCTCTTTGTCATATTAAGTTCATTCTTGTAAATTACACTAACAGTTGTAAAAGATGCAATCTATAGCATCTATTGTTGGTGATGTCCTCACTGGCAAGGAAACATATCCAAAATGGTCTAGAAAGATCAAGAAATCAAGCGAGCCTGTCGAAGAATCCCTTGACTTTGTTCAGAAAACAAAGAATCTGTCCAAAGACCCTTCCAAGGGAGATTGCAGCAAGAGAGGATGAGGAAGAAGAAATTTCAAAGGCAGAGGGGGCAGAAACAACTTCAACAAAAGATCAGATTTGCAGTGCAAGCGTTGTGGAAAGACTGGGCACACATCAGATCAGTGTTGGGCTTCATGGGACTCCATCAAAGACAAGCATAACTAGAAAAAAGATGAAAGTAAAAATCAAGATGCTAGTAAATCTTCTGATTCTTGTATTGTTGCACATTGTAATCTTGGAATTAATGAAATGACTTCACTTTCATCTTAAAAAATATTGTTGGCTGCTTGATACTGGTGCAACATCACACATGACATTTAGAAAAGACTGTTTTGAAGAACTTAATGAAACAATAGATGGCATAGTTTACTTTGCAGACAAGTCAAGTATTAAACCAAAGGGAATGGGCACCATTCGACTGAAGATGCCTGGATTCCCTGATTTCTTATTGAAGAACGTTCTTTATCTTCCAGAGTTGCAGAGAATCCTGCTGTCCATGGTGGAGATTCGACAACAAGGCCATTCCATCCACATGTTTGATGGAATCATTGAAATAAGAAAGTCCTCTAACAAGCAAGTGATCATGACTGGATACGAAGATGGGAAGCTGTTGAAGCTGAAGGGTTCATCTATAAGAATTCAGAACTATGCCTACCTCTCTCAGCATGGAGAAGGTAATATGTCATCTAGCTCATTGTGGCATGCAAGATTTGGTCATCTAAATTATAACAGTCTTTGTTTGTTGAGAAAGAATGGTGTATTTGGTTTGCCCACCATTCCCAAAGAGAAGAACAAATGTGATGCATGTATATTAGGGAAACATAGTAAGCTTCCATTCCATGAATCTAATTTCAGAGCAAGTAGGAAATTAAAACTAGTGCATTCTGATTTATGTGGGCCAATGCCAACTCCTTCAGCAAATGGGAATAAGTATTTTATGACATTTTTTGATGACTACTCAAGAATGTGCTGGATTTACTGTTTAAAGACAAAATCAGAAGCATTTCAAACATTCAAAGACTTTCATGCATTGATTGAAAAACAATCACAATCAAAATTGGTACACTTCATACTGATAATGGGAAAGAATACACTTCAAATGCTTTTGAAGATTATCTTCGCCAACATGGAATTACACATCAGACTACAATTCCCTACAATCCTCAACAAAACGGTGTAGCAGAAAGAATGAATAGAACCATAATGAATATGGTTCGCTCAATGATGTTTTTCAAAAATGTAAAACTAATGTTTTGGGGTGATGCAGTGAAATGTGCAGCCTATTTGAGAAACAGAAGTCCCTCAAATGCGCTTTATAACAAGACTCCACATGAAATGTGGTTTGGCCATCTCCCTTTAGTCAGGCATCTCAGAGTTTTTGGTTCCACCTGTTATGCCTTTATTCCAAAGGAGCAAATAAACAAGCTTGGTGCTCGAAGCAGAAAATGCATTTTCCTGGGGTACGAAGAATACTCCAAGGCATACCGTCTATATGATGAGGTAAACAAGAAATTTGTTATTTCCAGAGATGTCATTTTTCTTGAGACTAATAAAAATGACCAGTCCATTGAGAGACATCTTGTTCATTTGGAAAGTTATCCTCATCCAAAGACATATTCTGAAAATGAATATGAAATTCCAAACCTTGAAGGGGGGATTCCTATTTTGGATCAACCTTTGGAATTTCCATATGAAGCACCAACTCCCCCACATGAAGAAGTTCCTGCTACTTCACCTGAACAAGAGGTTCAACTGGATGATGTGATTGAGAGAATTGAAAGACTCTCAATCAATGATGAAGCACCACCAGCTGATCAACTAGGACCATCATGGAAGATTCCTAAATAAACCACAAAGACACTTGAAAGTGTCCATCAGGATGAAGTTGGAAAGACAGGAACATGAAGTTCGAAAAGACATGGAGGAGAAGCAGATAATTCAGGTGATGACATGGATGTATCATTTGATTGTGAATTTAATTTATCTGCTAACTTTGAACCAACTTCCTTTGAAGAAGCTTCTACTCGAGCCGAGTGGAAAGAAGCTATGCAGAATGAGTATGATACACTCATGAAGAATGGAACTTGGAAGCTGGTTGACCCTCCACTTGGAACCAAACCAATTGGCTACAAGTGGGTGTACAAGAACAAATACAAATCAGATGGCTCACTTGACAAGCACAAAGCGAGGCTTGTAGCAAAAGGCTATGCACAGAAGGAAGGAATTGACTATGAAGAAACATTTTCTCTTACAGCAAAATGGGCTACCATCCATA
>LPNX011178548.1:498547-533687 GCA_001517045.1 Pseudotsuga menziesii | reverse complement strand
GGATGACTTCAAACTTATTGGGTACTCAGACTCAGATTTTGATGGTGATAAGGAGACAGGAGTATCAACTTCTGGATACACTATGAGTCTTGGATCAATAACTGTCTCATGGAGATCACGCAAACAGTCAGTTCCGACAGATTCAACAATAGAAGCAGAATATGTGGCTACAGCTGAAGCAACGAAAGAAATAGTATGGCTCAGGAAGATACTTGAAGATTTGCAAGAAAAACAAGAGAACTCCACTCCATTGTTGGTCGACAATACTTCTGCAATCAAGCTGGCTAAGAATCCTAGATTCCATGATCGAACCAAGCACATCAACACAAAGTATCATTTGATTCAACATCATGTAGAGGCCAAGATAGTCCATCTTCGATATTGTTCCACAAATGATCAAATTGCAGACATCTTCACCAAAGCGCTTGGACGAGAAAAGTTTGAAAGATTCAGAAACATGCTCGGACTTACGAACACCCCTTCGGATTAAGAGGGGGATTGTTAGAATATAATCCGTTAGGGATTATTGTAAATAAAGAATAGGAAGCTAAACAGTTACATGTAGGAATATGAATAGGCTGGTTGGAATCTCAACCACCGCCTGAAATGTATAAATGAATGCATTAGCATTGGAATGATATTGAATTGGGAGTTATACCTATCATCATTGTTAGTTGAAAGTGCAGCTTTGGAAAATGTCAGCCGACATATTTCCTGTAAGTTTTGATGTTAAATTTTGTGTAAACGGAGCCATCAGTTTTATTAAAGATTTAAAAAGTAAAACAGAAAAGCAATGTACCTAAACCTTTTAAGACTAAACTTTGTGTAAAAGGAGCCAACAAATTTATTAAAAAAAAACAGAAAATAGATGTACCCAAGCTTTTTAAGAGGGAGTAAACTTTTTACCTGACCATTTGCATTGATTGGACGACTTGACTTAAGTGAGCTTTCACATCACACATTACTGATTGTTTTATCGATGCAAATAGTCGAATAGAAAATTTACTCCTTTTAAAAGAGTAAACTTAATAATAAGTTGTATGGTTCAAAACCAATCTTATTATTGAAAGGTTAAACTATTGAATTGTAAAAAATAAAATAAAAAAATGCTCCATTATTGCAAACGTTTAAAGATAAAAGATTTTTGAAAGTCCGCTTTACTAAGGAAGTTGAAACATACCATTTAATTATAGAGAATTCAAAATTAAATTAAACTTAAGGAAAATGGGATTTTAATGTTATATATTTATATTTGATAAGATTAAGTTTTTATAATATGTTATTAAAGATAAAGATTTATTTTTAAGAGTAGACCTTTATCTCATGATGGAGAAGATAAAAGCTATATATAATCTTAATTACATAATTAAATTGATAATTTGTCGATTTTAATATTTATATATTCAAGTTTATTTTTCTAAAAGAAAACCTTTAATTTGTGATGTTTAATAGAACTATTAAAGATAAATTCTTTTGTTATCATGGTTATTGGATTAACTTTAAGGTTAGCTAGAAGAAACTTGATAAAGATATAAATGACCCTTCATCTTAGTGGATTCATGCCCATCTCGGAGGTGGTTTCTTGGCCGGAAATATACATCACAAAATGAGCGAGATTAGTTGGGAGGAAAGTTGAATTCAAGTTCTCAGTCGTCTTTGTTGTGTTAGTCTATTCCTTAGATAAGTGATTTTCTTGTACTATGCATTCCTAATTTGTCAAGTTGATGCTTGAAGATGTATATATTAGTTATGGAATTAGTTTGGAAGAAATCTTATGGTATCATATAATATGATTTATGGAAGACGTGCTTTATTGAAATGTGTTGGATTAATTAAAATATGTTCAATGTATATAGTCCTTAATATTTTTTTATAGGGTACGTAATTGTTAGGTTTGTTTGGTTAAAATAATAATTTGTTGAAAGTATGTAATAAAGCATCTATGCTTCATAAACTAGATGATGTTATTAGTTGGTAGTTAAAAATGGTGAAGTTAAAAGCATGGATAATTTATTCAAGCAATGTCCATAAGAATAGATAGTGAATGTGTGCTTTCACATCTACATAGTGAAAGATGTTATTTTGGGATTAAACTTGAAAAATGTAAAGATTTAGTACTATTTAATAGTAGAGTTATCATAAGTTTCCACCTTGCAAAAATAAGTGATGTAAGAGTGAAAGGAATCATGGGCGTTGGAAGACAATACTTTACTCTTTTGATGGATATATAACATGTTTATCTAGTAATGTGTATGACTCAACCTTACTCTAAATTGTTAATACCTTTTTTCCTCAAAGGATTGAATATATGAGCTTGAATTAATTTTACCAAGTTTACAATGTTAAATATGCTTTGGGGTTAACATCTTGGTTGGTTGAAAAAACATTGCTTGAGGATTTCGGGTTAGTTACAACCTCCTTGGTCCAATCTTCTTCTAGAAATTCCTCGGTCCAGGTAGTTTGCACCTTCCTCAGATATTACGTGCAACTACGTTGGCTCCTCGTGCCACCTAACCCTACTTCAACTACCACCATGGCTCCTCATTTATTTATGCAATTACCTCTACTATCATGCCCGAAATTTCAAATATCTTATGTCTGTCATTTTACGTTTTCCTCAAATGTATGACTTTCAATTGTTCTTACCACATTATCATTATAATTTTTTTCATTTTCTAAAAAATATTAGTAAAAATTTTAAACAATACCTATAAAAATAATAAAAAATATATAGAATACCAAGAAAAAATTGTAGAATGGATGAGCATAGATATGCTTAACAACATTAGACATGCATTAAAAACTTTCAATATTAACCGCTACTCATAATATACAAAGAAAAAAAAATGTAGATAGAGTTTTAATACCGCATCTCTTAGAAAAAAACATAAAACCAATTGTAGATCGGACTACTTCAATTATACACTGTGCAATACCACTAACGTAAGTTTATATATATATATATATATATATATATATATATATATATATATATATCAATTTGAGATAGTAAGAAATTCTCACCCATTATAAGCCACTTGCTCGAGACAGCGGGAAAATGAATTTTTAACATTAGTTTATCCATATAGGAGGAACGAGCATAAGCTAATGGGGCATGCCTCATTGGAAATTGAAATTGTTGGAGGAAAATAATGAATACAATCTATTAAAATGAAGTTTGAAGCAAGAATGAGGGTAGTTGGAGGCTAGCATTAATAGTGGACCCCTCGCCAAGTGCAAAATATTTATGGGGTTATCTTAGGTAATTCATTCTGGTTAATGTTTGAGCCTATATCAGACAACTACTGTACATTCTTGACACACTCCAACTGATTTCCAATGTGGCAGCGTGGAGAGGCAGCATGGAGAGAGCCTACACATTACAACCCCAACTGCTTGTGAGTGTTTGTCCCCATCATACAAGGTTTGTGCTATTGCTTACCTTCTATGAAATACACAAATTAAAAATTATGACAGGTTATGCAAGTTGATAGAAGTCAAATTAACATTTTACCAATCAAATAACTACGTGTCAAATACGTTTGAAAAAACGTTCAGTGGAACGTCAAAATCCGCGCATGTCTACTATGACACTATTGTTGTTAAAATCGTCGATCATATGATTTGGTGGTCATCAATCGACTACTTTGTCGACTCTGACTATTTTCTATCTCATTTTTCCTCCTCAACGGCCTATCCTCCAACTATTTTTCTCCGTCATGCCCCTACATCAAATTGAAAATTTATATTTTATAAAATTAAATTTAACCATTACTTAAATTTTACACAACTAATTTACTATATGATTTTAACAATGAAATTGATTTCTTGTATTTTTTAATTATTAATTGATTTTGGATTATAATATTGCAATATATGTTTTTTTAGATTATAACATTATAATTTAAGTTTTTTTTAGATTATGATGTTGTATTTTAAGACAATTAAATTGACTTATTGTATTTTTTAACTATTAAATAATTTGGATTATAATATTGTATAGTTTTTTATATTATAAAATTGTGTTTTAAGTTTTTTAGATTATGATCTTGTATTTTAAGATAATGAAATCGAATTATTGTATTTTTTAATTATTAATTAATTTTAAATTATAATATTGTACTTTATGGATTTTAAATTATAACATTGTATTTTAAGTTTTTTAGATGTTGTATTTTAAGTATAAGCGTTAGTTATTGTTTTTTTTCTTAATTTATATATAATGCAAATTTATGTAATTTTTTTAATATAATTTTTTAATAATATTAAAAATTATTAATATAATTATAATTTATTAAATTTTAAAATCACTTACAATTATAATTTTTTCTTATAAACAAATTTTGATTATATAAAATAATTTTTTTTAACAAAGACTAAACTATGTACCGTTTTTGTTTCCTTTACCTATCTTAAATTTTAATTTTATAGAGGATAACTTTTCAAGAATAACCTTGTCATACATTTAATTTTATTAAAGTTTAGGATGTAAATTTAAAATAATAAAACTCATTCTTATATCATTGTTTAAATTTCTAATTATATTTAGTTTAGAAATTTATTTTTTTATTAAAATTAAATTTAAACCATTTAAATATTAAAAAAATTATAAAATTATTTATTATTTAAGTATTTTTATCTAAATATATTTGAAATTTTTATTTTTCAAAAATAAATTTAAAATAATATCATTTTTTTTCTAAAAACTCGAATACATTTCATACGACATTTTATTTTTTTATAAAAAATTTCAATTTTAAATAAATTTATTTAATATTTAAGCTTCCCAGCATTTAAAAAAATTATTTGAATTTTACATGGAAGCAAAGCTAGTGACTTGGGTTGGGTCGGGAACAAGAAGAAAAGGGACAAGTCGTTTCAATAGTCATTTTAATAAGTTTTTTCTATTTCTTTAATTAAAATTTTAATATAATAAATAAAATTTATATTTATGTTGGAAAAGACGAAAATCCTTATATTTATAATAAATATATAACTATTTGACTTTTTCTCATGACCTTCGTGTAATTTATTGATAGGAAATTGGCATTCGTAGTTTATTAAATTGGTGGATCTGATCCAAACCATATGCATGCAGCAATAGTATGCATCCGTGAGCTAAATCCATGCAAAGCAGAAGAAGAGGGTCAGGGATTGGTTACTCAATCAGATTCGATATGTTGAATATATCAACTTCTAAACATATAAGTTTTCATTATGGTCACCTTGGGAAGTATCTTTTAATTTCCTAAAAAAGATCCAAAAATATATGGATAGGTTGTTGAAAGATTCAATAATATATGGATAGGTTGCTGTTGGAGGGTGTAATACTTGTATAAGTTGTTGTTAGAGGTGAAATGGTTGAAAAAAAGAAAAAAAAATTGAATTGGTGTTTTGGAAAAATACTCCAAAATAGTACATGGATTAACGTTTGCCTATGGTGTAGGCCTATCTTAGTTTTCCCATGGGGTAGACTTATCCTTGTACTCAAAGTATCATCACAAATCAAGTACCACTTTTTCAAGAAAGACCAAATAAGGGTCAACTTAAATTATCCCTTTCAAGATATCACAAATTGGTACTTGAATGGTACCGCTTCATTGGAACTTCATTCTCTAACAAGGTATGATGGTTTCCTTGTTTCATTTATCAAGCCATCAATGATATACCAATCCTTATTACTAGTCAACATGATACTAACAAAGCCTAAATATAATGAAATCATTTCACCACTATTATTATCCATTTGTTATTTTATAAAGACAAATTAAATATCTCTTAGAGAATGATAGACATATTGATATGTTGTTATTTGATAAAGACAAAATAAATATCTCTTAGAGAATGATAGACATATTGATCTGTTTTATTAGCACTCCTATGGTAATGTCAATTCATAACATCTATTATAATTATTTGTTTGAAAAATATAACACCTTGAAGGTGATACATCATATAAAAATACAAATGGTAAGATGGAAAGCTACAACTGATTCTTGTTAGTTTCCATTAAATCTCTATGAATTTCATTATTACTTTTATGACTTTCATTATTATTTTTATGACTTTCATTATTATTTTTGAAATTGAGATACAGAGGATGGAGAGGCCCAATCAGAAATAAAAATAGTCCCATTGTGCCCTAGATGTATAATATAGATCCATTAGAAAGTTTACATATTCATGATTGTGAAGTAGGGAAAACATGGAGCTTTGTGAGTTGTTCTTGGTTTTCATTTACACATCCACCATACTTTAAAGTAGACCTATGAGGAAGTAAAGTTTAGTAGTTTCACGGAATATCTTACGAACATTTCTCAAGAAACATTTCAGAATGGGATTGAATAAAAAACACATTAGCCTAGAGGAAACATAACATAAAAATTATTAATTGCATGGAAAAGTATGTAGAAATTAAATGTCAAGTGAAAAAATGCAACTTAATCACATAAATAAGAAGATAAAACAAAAATAGGCGAGTAGGGATGTCTGAAGAGGGGAAGTGTTCGGTGGATAGTATAAGTTTTTTCAAAGCCTTTGTAGGTCGGTGGAGTCCCATCAGCAAAATTCAATATGGTTCCTGCTCCTCCTTGGGAGGAGATGGACCGTGGGAGCCTGAAAGATACGAAGGTAAAGACCTCCATAATGGGATTAGATAAAGACAAAGGAAAAATAATTATTAATGCCCAGACAAATGCCAAAGCCGAGGAAGGATGCAGTGGAACAAGAAAAGAGGAAATCCTTAATCAGGGTATAAGAAGGATGGGACAGTGTGTCCCAAAATCTAATACGGTCCCTCGACTACAGATCAAGTCAGACAGAATCAGGGAGGAGATTCAATATATGAAGGAAAGGGCCCTCATAGGAAAATTCATAGGGATCTGGCCCACAGAAAAGATGTTGGTGGGCTGGATAAACTCTACATGGAAACCCCAAGGCCACTATGACCTCCATATGGGAGCTAAAGGCTTTTTTACCATCATCTTTTTCAACGAAGAAGACAGAACTAAGATCTTCGAGAATGGCCCATACTTTTTCAACTCGACAGGTCTGTTCCTGAGACCCTGGAAAGAACATTTCGACCCAAATAAAGAAAACCTGACCATCGCTCTCGTTTGGATAAGAATGTACTCTCTACCTACAGAATATTGGAAGGAAGAAATTCTTATAGACATAGGGAACACCCTAGGTACCTTCATCAAAGTCTTTGACCAAACAAGAAAGAGAAAATATATCTTGTATGCTAGGATATGCATCTACTTGGACATCTCAAGAGATATTTCGGATGGAATAGAGCTACCATGGGAAGACGAGGAATGGTTTCAAGCCATAGGCTATGAGCAGATCCCATTTAGATGCAGGTGTTGCCATGAACATGGACATTTATTCAGAGACTGTCCCCAAGTCAAGAAATTAGGTGGGAAGCAAGAGCTAGACTAGTTGGACGCGGAAGGTTTTACCAAAATCCAAGACAAAAAGAGGCAAGCCAGAAAGACCTTGGGTCCTGATGTCCACAAAAGGGTGCAAACCCAGAACCAGTTCGGAACTCTTCAAGAAGATCAGTCTTTAAAAAATAAGGTTGAAGCTCAGACAACAGATCCGCAGGACAAAAACCCAAGCAATCAACTAGGGGAGGAGGATAATGAAATATTAGGAGAGGCCAAGAATCAAGACCCTTTGGTTTCCCCTTGTATTGTATCTTCTCCTCTAGAGGGATGGTCCTCGAGTCGGCCTGAGGAACCCCAAGTAGATCCAAGATCAGGGGATGGTGCTTTAGATGACATGGAGGTAGGAGATCTAGACCTTGATAGAATGGAGGTAGCCTGCTCTGATCAAGAACCAGCAAAAATCGCCCAGCAACAAGTTTCTCTTCTAGAGAAAGCGATCATTCAAGCCAAGAATGAAAATAACCTAGCAGTAGTGACTGAATCCCTTAAAGTCATAGATGGTAAAGGGAAACACTCAAAGAAAGACAAATGAGGAAGACCAAGTAATATCCATAGAACCAAAGCTATATGAGAACAACTGGTGGCTTCAAGGTAGTATCCAACCATAGATGCAGCCCTTTCCCCCCCAATTAAAATCGTTATTAATGTAGATTACAACCTAGAACATCAGAGGTTGTAACAGGACGCTAAATAAGTGTATTCTGAAAAGAAGAATAGATAAGGATAATTCAGGGATTATTTTCCTTCAGGAAACCAAATGCTCAGGAGAAGAGTTAGCAAAGATAACACAAAAAATATGGAAGGAATGTGAATCGGTCGCCATTGATGCTAGAGGAGCAGTTGGGGGCTGGGCGTTCTCTGGAACCCCAGCATTGTGACCTTATCCAATTTTCTTACTACCACCTTCTCCATTTCTGCTGACTTCCACATACTTTGTACATGTGTTCGTGGCTTCATTTCCAATGTCTATGGCCCTTGGAAGGCGGATCAGAAATAGGCTTTCATTAAGTCTATCACAGACCTTAAAACCCTCGCTCACAATAGAGCATGGATTATTGGTGGTGACTTCAACTTGATAAGGAACCTCAACGAAAAAAAGGTGGCATATGCAGCCTTAACTCAATCAACACTATGTTTAATAACACCATTTCTGACCTGGATCTGATTGATGTGAGAACGACCAAAGGTATTTTCACTTGGAACAATATATAATCTGGAGACAGAGGAATCGCCTGCATACTCGGAAAATTTTTGCTGTCTGAACCGGTCATGATAGATGGAGGAAACATCCGAGTAGTTGTCCTCCCAGTGGCAGGCTTGGATCACTGGCCAATAACTCTGGAATGGGAGAATGCGGGAGTCAACCCCTGAAAGCCTTTTTGTTTTGAAAAATTTTGGCTCCTTCATCCATACTTTCAAGAGACACTCAAATATTGGTGGGAAAAATCACCCCCTGTCAGAGGTACTTGCATGTATCAGTTCTAGCAAAAGCTCAAACACCTCAAAAAATGGAACAAGGACTCCTTTCGCAATATTTTCAAGAAAAGCAGGTTCTAGAGACCAAGATCCAACATCTCCAGTCCCAAGTTATTCTTAACGGTTATTTTGAGGCTCTTGGGCTTCAGGAAAAGACTCTCTTGTAGGAATTCAATCAAAGAGAAAGACAAGAGGAACTATATTGGAGCCAAAAACCCCACATCAAGTGGCTCCAAGAAGGGGAACGCAACACTAGGTTTTTCCACAAAGCGACCATTCAACACAGGTAGGGAAATAGAGTGGACAGGATGAAGAAGGAGGATGGAAGCATTACGGAAACCCAAGAGGATCTAGAGAACACTCTTCACCATTACTTTACTAACCTCCTGCAAGAACTAGACAGAGACAGGGAGGAAGCGCAAAGAGAGGTTCTCAGACACATCCCCAAATTAATCATGAAAGACCATAACAAAGTACTCAGCAAAGCCATCGAGATGTCAGAAGTTGAAATGGAGGTGTCCTAATTGGCTAAAGATAAAGCACCGGAACCCGATGGCTTCACTTCTAATTTCTGCCACGCTGGATGGGAATGGTTGAAAGAAGAAATTGTAGCCCTGGTAGAGGACTCCCGGATATCGGGGAATATCCTCAAAGCTCTCAACTCAACTTTTTTGGGCCTCATCTTGAAAGAAAGAGGCACAGAAGACCTTGGCAAAGTCAGACCGATTGCTCTTTATAACATCATCTACAAAATCATCTCAAAGGTAATAGCTAACTGGTTGAAGCCTCTCCTCCCTCTTATCATCACCCCGGAGCAAGCTAGCTTTGTTGAAGGAAGACAAATCTTGGATGGCATCATCTTAGTCCATGAGACCATCCACTCTCTCAAAGCGACCAAGTCCCCAGGTATGTTGCTTAAACTTGATCTTTCAAAATCCTACGATAAATTAAATTGGCGTTTTTTGGAGGGCATTTTAAAAGCATTTGGCTTTGTGAATGAATGGACTAACTAGATCATGAACCTGGTTTCCTTTGCTTTCTTCTCCATTTTGGTTAATGTTTCTCCCTCATTCCCTTTCAATGCTTCTATAGGAATAAGATAGGGGGATCCTCTATCCGCATTCCTCTTCATAATAGTGGCTGAAGGACTTGGAAGATTGATTAAGAGCAGGTGAGTAGAGAATAAAATATGTGGCTTATCCTTAACGGAAGGAATGGACCCACAAACCCATCAACAATTTGTGGATGATAATATGTTGATGGGCCCATCCTCGGTACACAAAGCCAAGGGAATGAAAGATTGTTTGAAGACATTCCTTAAAGCCAGTGGCCTTGAAATCAATAAGGAGAAATCCCAGACCTACTTTTTCAACACTCCCAGGATTACTAAACAAAAAATCCATAGAATTCTAGAGTTTCAGGAAGTAACCCTTCCTTCTAAGTATTTAAGGGACCTAATTGCAGAATCTATTATTAGACAGGTCTCTTGGAAAGAGTTGCTGGACAAGATCAACAAAAATCTCAACATATCGACCTATAGAACCCTTAATTTTCCAAGTAGACTAATCCTGCTGAAGTCGGTCCTGCAGGCGATGCAAATGTATCTCTTTTCAGTCTTGGTAGCCTCAAAATCCATCTTAAAATAGATAAAAAATATACAGAGACAATTATTTTGGGGGGGCACCAAAGACAATAGAAAATGGCCTTTGGTGGAATGGCAAATCATCTGCACCCCGAAGAGTTCAGGAGGCCTGGGTCTCAGAGATCCCTTGGATAATAATAAAATAATGAGTGCTAAGATCTGGTGGAGATGGGTGAATTACCACGAAGAACCGTGGGCCAAATTGTGGCATTTGAAATATGCACCCTAATGGCCATACCAAACCTTGGTCAGGTTTGGGGAAGACCCCCCTGGATCCAGCATATGGAAAACAACTCAGGCAAATCGAGGGTTGGTACAAAAACACAGTTTTTGGGAGGTCAAGAACGGTCAAAATGCAAGATTCTCAAGCGAAGCATTGAACTAGGAACCAGCTATCTCGTGTGGGGATGATACACCCCTTTTATGCTCTTTCATTCAAAACAATGCTATGAAAAATGTGGCAGAATTCTGGGATCATAACATGGATGATCAGAGGTTCAGAAGATGGAAGGACAAGAGATGGTGGCAAGACAAGGAACTAGGGGAAGACTTAGATAACTTCCTTGTAGAACTCTCCATGAAAATATTCCCCTTAAGTGCCAAACCAGATAAGCTAAGGTGGGGGTATTCTACCTTTGGAAATTACAATCCAAAAGAAGCCATAGGCTTGCTAACGGAAAACCTCAATGTAATCCTAGAAGCTAAGTGGAATAAAATATGGAAGGGCGGTTGGTGGCCCAAAGTTTATGTCTTTTGTTGGCTGGTTATTAAATGACACATCCTAAGCTGAGACAACCTACAGGCCGGAGGTTTTATTGGGCCATCTCGATGCTGCCTATGCGAGGAGAAGGGAGAGACTATTAACCATTTACTAGACGAATGCAGGGTGGCCATGGCCTTATGGGAGAGGGGGGTGACCATCTTCAGAAGAGACAATAGACACAGGGGAAGACCAGACCTAACCATTGTAGAATGGCCCACTAATAGCTTCAAAAACAAAATTGTGAACCGTTTATGGGAACTTCTCCCTGGCTTCACAATTTGGGAAATATGGAAGGCAAGAAACACAAAAATATTTGAGAACAAAGCAAGAAAACCAAAGGAGATTTGGGACTCCATTACAAGACGTATGAAAGAAACTATAACCCTGTAGTCTTGGTTGCAGGAAGAACTCAGTGTGGAAAATAATGAATGAAGAATTTTGCAGGATTTCGGGGTTGATGAATTACCTCTAGATAACTCAATTTCTCGCCCAAGGATGGTGCAAGTCTCCAGCTCACTGTTTTGGACCCCTCCTCGCTATGGAACCTTCAAACTCAAATTTGACGGTGCTGCTAAAGGTAATCTAGGACCAACTTGATATGGGGGTGCAATTCAGAATTCGAGGGGCTGCATTATTAGCCTATTCTGGGGCTCAATAGGGACAAACACGAATAACATGGCTGAGATAGAAGGGCTAATCAATGGCCTAATATGGGCTAAGAAAACTGGTAAAATCTCGCTGGTGGTGGAAGGGGACTCCCAAATCATCATCAACATGGCTCGCAAGCTCCAAGAAGGATCCCTCATGACTCAAGTTTCCAAAAATTGGAGATGGGAGAGCAGATTATCAACCCTCCGACAGATCTTAGTAGGAGAGGAAGCCCTTCTCTTAACTCATGTCAAGAGGGAAGGGAACAAGGTAGTAGACATCATGGCAAATTCAGGCATGGAGAGTGAATTTTCATTTCATGTTGAGAGTAAGGAGAACGAAGGCAAGTCTCAGCAAGTTTGGAATGGGTTCTCCAAGGTGGCGGAGGAAGATGTGAGGCAATAATCTGATGTTGGAGTGTCGTCATCCAAGCTGGGCCCACCATCGCTGGATCAACATTTGTGGCCAGAAATGGGATCCATCATCTGCCAACTGGGGCACGAGGAGGTCCATCTCAGCATACGGCCTTTCAGCCCAAACATGCGGATACCTCCCGTATTTCGATGCTCAACACGTGGTGATTGTACAAGGCATGTCGTTCAAGCACATGCCAACCTCCATGATGGACAGGACAATCGACTTCACCTTCTTTGCAATGATGGCCATAAAGCCGGACTCGTGGGAAGGAAATAAATTAGAGGCGTGAGTACTGATCTTGACAAGAAGCTTGACAGTCTGGAAGCTATGAAGGCAAACTATATCCATTGGCATGCCGCAAATATTGAAGTGGTGAATCGTTCACAGTGGATGTGAGATCATCCCTCCCATGGCGCATTGCATAGAATAATGACAGGTTAAGGGATAGTTAAGATAGGTGATAGAAGGGGTAGAACCTCGGCGGAGGAATTCCCTATTTATACCCTTTCGTCGATCACTCTGTTCACTTCCATTTATCTTCTCCCCCTTTTGTTTCTATCTTTTGATCCTTGGAAAGACAGAGCCATGCCCAGACTGTGGAAGGTTAGATCTAGAGCTATAGGTTATAATCAAGGAAGCAATCTCAGTGAGGCCTCTGCAGATGTTGAGGCTGAGTCTACGCCCTAGACGGTCGCTCCTTTCAATTGGGGCAATCAATATTTGTCTGAAAATCCACTAGCAGTTGACGCCTACATTGCTATCATGGAAATCGATGTTCTTAGGGAGGTCGAATCGATCATGGGATGCTCCATGTTTCCCAGCCAGTTTTGTTCTGCACGCATTTTGCTTGCTCATGACATTCAAGCCAAAATTCAAACTACACAAGGCATCCAAGAGGCTATGGAGACTATCCATCGTGGTCAGCACGAGAGCGCGTCTGGATTTCGACAGTTGGATCAAATTGCATAGAATATGCTGGCTAATCCAGAAGCTGCACCTGAGAATCTGGGGGTCACACCAGTTAACTCGATAGCTATGCAGCCTCTCAGGAAGGAATTCCATGGCACTATCCCCAGTGATATCGACCGTTAGCTGGTTATGCAGTCTGAAGTTCATTAGTCTTCTTGGTTGCCCTCAGTGGGTTCCTATGCCTTTTGATTGATCTCTATTTCATCTTTTGTTAATGGCCTCTCAGCTACTTGGGTCCCTGTTGGGTCGATTATATAGAATTTTTTGTAATCAGTGGTTTGAGAACCAGGCATAGTTAAGCCTGCTTTTACTTTTGTCTTTACAAGTTGTTCTCGTCTTTTTGGGCTGAAGGTCTAAATTTTTTTCGACCAGAGGACCAGCCTCTCTTTGTAACATTTTTGTATCATAATAGAATCTCTTACTTACAAAAAAAAAAGATAAAACAAAAGTTAAGGGAAAATATTGTATCCCCAAAATGCAATATTTCTAACATTTATATTGCAAGGGCATGGCTTCTCTCAAAGCCAGATAATATACACAAGTAAAATAAAATAAGGTGTGATATATATATATATATATATATATATATATATATATGAAAAGTAAGTAAAACAATCATGCTTGATATTAAGATTCGTACATCCATTATTTGAATTTATATTTGTATTATAGTTATGTTGGTTAGGTACAAAACATTCCCTATCATAATAGGGAACCATTCTCCATTGCATGCTATATTAATTTAAATATTTTCTAAATACAACCATTTCATATAATATTTTGACAAAGACTTTCATAAAATAAATAAAAAAATTAATTATATTTAAAATATGATATTTCTTCAATTTTCAATTAAGGGACTAAAATAATAAATATACTTTAATATAATTTGATCCATGTAATATAATTCAGTTGAATACATTGGACTTATAAGAAGAGGCCTTAATTCATAGTAGAAACCCATAATTTGATACCAATCCACATAAAATTATAATTTATTTTAGCCTGAGTTGTTGAGAGTTGTTTACGCAAGAAGAAGGTCTCAGGGTCAAATCATGGGGTGTCTATGCAAGGGCCTCACTCGATATCCCCACCAACTTAGGTCCCGTAATCAAGGCCGATGGTTTACCTTGGGTACCATCCTAAAAAAATGGGAAAGTACCTGAAGGTTTCCCAAGTGATGTTTCATCTTAAAAACAAATATTATAATTAATTTTATCTGTTAATAGGTCCACAAAATAAAAGAAAATTTAATCTATGTAAGGGTACTTTAGATGAAGACGGTGTCATTAGGAAGACGTCGTAACTCATAGTTTTACTAGTTGCATGCATATCATTGTGCAAAATAGCATGCTAATCATATGATAAACATAAAGCATTTTAGCATGTTGGGACACCTCAATCTTTGTTGGTTTTATTCCCTTTCTCTATCCCTGGCCCCAGGTTCAGTCCCTTCTGCTCGACACAATAAAGCCCAAGATATCGACCTGATGGATAAGAGCTTAGCCAGCTGCACTTGTGAAACAGATGTCATCTCACACGAGATATCTCATTTTTATGGGTAACTTCCAAAACCACGTTTCAGTAGTTGTGCGGGAGGGTATTTTAGTACCTTGTCTCTGCGCCAAGGCTTCCAACAAAGACTAATAAGGTGGGTTACTTGTATGCACAAAACTTCAATACTAAGTTGTTATCCAACCATTCTTTATGTGACTTAAGTAAATAATCGACAAACACAATAATCGACTAGTCATTCAACACAACATTCACACATATATCTAAGTTATTCCAACATTCACATATATACACATCATGTAATGTGGAAACCCATTTGGATGAAAACCACAGGGTTCTCTTCATCTGGCATGAGGAAATAGATGCACCTTTTTCATGCACAAAAAGCTGCACACTCTTTTCAATATATTAGATCTTCTATATTTGCAGACTTTTCCTCCCTCTCATGATCTCTGATCTTGTCTTATTATCTTCCTACTCTAATCCTATTAGCGATATGCACAAAACCTAAATTGAATCAACCTTCCCTACTCGTCTCCACACTCAGCTGCAAAACCTCTACTCTTATGGAATCAGTGATTCATAGTCATTAACCAAAAAATGTCTATCTCAATTCTAGCTCTTGTGTATTTCCAAGAGTCTAGAGATTATTCATATGCTATATCAGCTAACCCATCTACAACCTGGGTTCCTTCTTTATTGTCCCATTACACACTCGATACAAATCTCATACATGCTTGTTACAAACTCAATACCAACTCGATACAAACTCTAAAAAACTCATTACAAACTCCATTTCAGTTGCTATCCCAACCAACTTACTATATCCAGCCAACAGGTTGTCTTTCCTATTCTAGTAACACATAACGAGAGGCACTATTGACCTGAATTACAAATTTTCCTTCACATGTGTGGTTTCCTTCGGCTCCAGCTGAGATCATATCCATGATCATTAAGGACTGTTGCTTTCTCAGCATTATTCCTTACTATCATTTTCCGGTTGTTACATTATTTGCATGCTTTCTTCTGTTGATCTTATGCCATGTCATCTTGTATCTCACTATGTCCTTCTGTTGTGACTTACACATATGGAGCAACTTCCTCTTCTTGTTCCTTCTCTTTTTCTTCTTCTTTTCTTTCCTTCTTCTATTGCAACATGCTTCCATTTTCCTTAATGGTCTTTCCTCTATCGTAGCTCCTTCCTCTTCTCCTTTATGTTCTTTTCCATACTTAGGAAAAATACTACATGAAGTCTTCCCTACTGTCCCTCAGCCCAATAGGCCCCCAACATTCACATGTGGATTGCCCCGAGCCACACGATCTATTCCTCTATAGACTGACTTGCATTGATTTTGGTTTGAAAATCCTCCATGATTTTTACCAACTTCTCTGTGTTTGTGTGCACTTATTCTTTTTTTTTTCATGTGCTCCACCAAGTTGGAACTAAAGTGTTTCGGCATGACTCTTTCTACAGATGTTGCTACTTTGTGCAAATTCTGATGTATAGGTTGAATTATACCTATAACTCTCTCCTCTTCTTCCTATAATCCCTCTTCCTTTTCCTCGCACTGCTACTGTTGTGTGCGCAACACAATCGTTTGTTGCTATAGTTTATGCTTCTGTTTTTCCTTGAACATTTTATATGTTAAGGGTAGTTGTTTCAGCTCGTTTCTTATCTGCTTTATATTTGCTTCAAACACAGTGAGCTCACTTGCAATGCTTTGTGATTTCTCTTCGTCCATTAGGGCTTTCAAGCCTGAGAGACTTGGTCCATAGCCTTAGCACATGTTTTCTCTTCTTCTTCTATTATTTTCACAGCCTAAGTGGCTCTGTTTCTTCTGCTTGCCAGCAATTCTGGGGGTGTGCCGGGTCTCCTTTACTCTTCTAATTGAGTTACTTTTTTCTTAAGGTCAAACATTATCTTAGCTAACTATGCTACTTCAGCATCTAGTGTCATTTACCCTTTTATTCCTTCTTCTTTAAAGTTCTTGCAGGAAAGGGATGATGCTTCACTGATTTTCTACCAGTTTCCTTCTAATTCTAGCTTCTTTTGTTTAGCTTCTTGAATTTCAAGTTTCATTTTCTTGATGTCTTTATGTGTAGCCTTCACCTTCTTTGTCAGGCTGTGCTCACACAATTTTATCTCTGCATTTACAACACTATAAACTGCATATATTTCATCCATGTGCATAGATCAAAAATCCATAATAAGCTGGTCAGTATCTTGAAAAAAAATATTACATTCCGGGGTGCCAAACTTAACAACGGTTTTATATACTTGTACCATTATTGATGGGACTATAACAAAGGGAACAATTTTCCCCATTCATGATGTTTCTAATGGGGATTTTGACTCAGTTGTTGCACTCGTAAAATAAAAAACAATTTTAACGTATTCTACTATTTTACACAGAACTTTAAGGAGATTAGTGATTGTACCTAAAATTTCATCTTATCGTTCTTCTATGGACTTCAAACTAGTGTGCGTTGCATCAGTTATTTCCTCAGTCATTAGTTGCATAGCATCACTTTCCAAAATAACAGTATTTGAAGTTTTGTCAGCCTTCATCTTCTTATTCTTCTTGTCTAGATGGACTTGTTCTTCCTAATCCCCCCTCGCCCCATCATTTTATGATTCTTGGTCTATTGGTAGTGAGGGGGTGTGACTTTTTTCAAAGTATAAATCCTAGAGGGGGACTTCTTCTTTGTTTTCCTCATCCAATTTATCTTCTTTTAATTGGTTCTCCTCTTGTTGAATTTTCTCTTCTTATATTGGAACACGCCATTCCTTTGGTCATTGATGAATAATGTCTTGGATTTATTCCTTTTTCATGATAAACTTGATTTGTAGATTTTGATGTTGCGGTTGTTATCGTGGTTGTATGTAATATGGTGTGGGCCAATCTCAAATTTAAGAATGGGGAGAAACTGTTGAACAGTGGCATCATCTAACGTGAACATGTTATTTACCTGGTGCTGTATAGCCTCCTCATGCATAAATAATTTAACATTGCTCTGATTCTATCATTGTCTTAGGTCCTTCTCATACCAGAGGTTCTGATATTTTTCTCCTTATCAAGTCACTGGAAGGTCGAGCCCTTGGTAGTCTTGGGGTTCAAAACATGCTATGAATGAAATTAAAAGTAACAACCATGAGTAGTGAATTTCCCTACCCATTTCATGTGTGTCACTAGTGTCTTGTACAAGCTCAATCAACAAGAATTGACACCAGCTGATTTGAGCTCCTGCCGCGCAGAATTTCGCAAGTGCAATTTTTCCCCCAGTACACTGGTCCGGGGGAATTTCTCAGAGTAACTTGGAGCCCAATACCTTGGAAGCAAAGTGAAAAGTGGGGTTGTCAGTGGTACAAATAAAAAACCCTTTTTCTTCTTCGTACATAATACTTTTTCTTCATCCATTTAGCTATGGTGGCCTCTTGATCCTTTTTAAGAAGTGTTGTTGGATCCATTCCAGTCACTGGCATGCCTGTGATGGTGGTGATGAGATGAACATACACAGGTATGGGTTTTCCTAACTAGAGATCCCCTCGATGAAAAAATAAAAGTAACTGCTTGACACGGATGTTAATTTGTGTACTTCACCCAAAAAGTGGCATATACAAGAACCATAATATGTCAAACTGCTCCAGTTCCTTGTCCCATTTCTTCGCAAAAAATCATTGGGGCACCTCCAGTGTGTCCTGCACAATGTCCATATAGTTCCTTCGGTCCAATTTATTAGAATTATTGTGCCATTAGATCTTTAGGAAATGAGTGCAATGAGATCCTTAATTATTATGCAGTGAAAAATAATGAATAATACACATTGAAAAAACAAATCTTGCAGGAAAGAGACAAGTGTTGCTCAGGTAATTAAAGTATAAAATTCATTATAGTATATTGTGCTACAATGGTGTTACATAAGGAGGATTTAGAATCATTAGGGATCAATTGGAATCCATAACTGTATTTGATTGCATGTCTAACTAAAGATGTCTAAATCACTATCAGAGTTCAATTGGCTAACTCAAGATGCATAATCCAGTCTCTCAATCAGTTACAATCAATCAAACCAGTCTAACTGCAATGGTAGGTGAGAAGTAGGTGAGAAATGGTGCCTTCCCACACGCATCCATGCAAGACTAGATCTAACTAAACTAGATGGAAACTAACTGAATGTAACTGAAGCATAACTAAGCTCAACTACTTACCAAATTCCAACAACTGAAGGAGGTTGGTGTGAAGACTCCCAGTGGCTCCTAAATTGTATGGATTGGCCTAGGAGGCACCTAAATTGATGCAGGAACTGTTTTCAGTCTCAATTAGCCTCTATTAGTGTTCCCCACACTCTAGTGACTAGTACATGTGGCCCCATTAGGACAAGTGGACCCAATGGTACTGCTGGACCCAATAATAATTAAATGACTGCTAAGTTAGGATAATATAATCTAATAGACAGTTTGGACAAGGGAGGGTTATAAATCCTAACACCCCCCCTGAATCCTAACTTGGAAAACTATGGTCCATGGAAAAAAATACAAAAGTCACCCATATATAATCTAAAAGATAAAAAATGTTGCTTAATAAACTGAGAAAATAGAAGAAAACCTCATGTGAACACCCCTCCCCCTCAAGATAAGTAGAAATAGGAACTGAGAGTCAATCCTTAACACCTCAAAGAGACTTGAGAAAGGAAAATCTCTTTTCCCTGAAAGGCTTGGTGAAAGTGTATGCAATATGATCCTCTATAGGATATTAGTGTAGTGTGATGGTTCTGTCATGCACTAGCTCTTGAATGTAGTGCATGTGATCCTCTATGTGCTATGTCCTCTGCTTCTGAAATAGATCACTCGAAATTTTGTTAGTACTCTAGTTGTCACAATAAAGGTCCATTGAATATAAATTCTAAAATTTTAACTCTATCAATATGCCATGTATCCAAAATTCCTAAATAGTTGCATTCACAACTCCCTAATACTCTGCTTATGCTGAAGAGAGTGCAAGTGCTACTTACTTCTTGCTGAACCAACAAATTGGCCCAGATGCAATCATGAATACAAAACCCGAAGTGGATTTCCTATCATTTTCATCTCCTTCCTACTCTGATTTTGTGAATCTTATGAGATCAAGTTGTGCTCCAGCTGCATAGTGAATCCCATAATTTTTAGTACCCTGCACATAGTGCAAGTTTCTCTTTGTTTCCTTCCAATGCATCTCAAGGGGATCCTGCATGTACCTGGAAGCACCACTCATAGCATAGGATATGTCTGGTCTCGAATGTGTGAGATATAGAAGGCTCCCAATGAGATTTCTATAGAGAGTTCTATATACCAAAGGTGTGGAGCCACCTTCTTCTAGCCTGATTCCAGATAGAAAGGGGAAAGGGGTTTCTTTGCAATATTCCATGTGGAATATCCTAATAATTTCTGATTAATATCTAGACTATGAGATCATGATTCCAAAAGTATTTTGACTTACTTCGATACCAATGAGTCGTCTTAACAGTCCTAGATCAATCATAGTGAATGCTTTGTTTAGAGAAGACAGTGATGCTTCTCAATCCACCAGTAGAGATGCTAGTAATTAGCAAGTCATACACATATAATACAATAAAAAGAAAGAAACCATCTTTCTTCTGCATGTAGACATTGCAATATGATTTACATTTTTCAAATTTATGAGATATGAGGAAGGTATCCATCCTGGAGTATCGTGCCCTTGGGGCTTGTTTGAGTCCATACAGTTGTTTCCTCAGTCTACAAACTAAGGAAGGATCACCAATAAACCCCTCAGGTTGTTTCATGTATATCTCTTCCTTCAAATCACCATCGATAAAGGAACTTTTCACATCCATGTGATGTACCTCTTATCTCTTAAAAGCTTCAACTACAAAAACAAGCCTAATGGAATCCATTCTAGCTACTGGAGCGAATGTCTCATTGTAGTCCAATCCTTGGAGCTGAGAGTATCCTTTGGCCACTAACTGATCCTTGTGCTTGGTTGTGGTTCAATTAGAGGCTATATTATTCTTGTAGACCCATTATCACTGAACAAGATTCCTCCCTCAAGGTAAGGAGACAAGTTCCCAGATTTTATTGTCATGCAGTGAATCAAATTCCTCATCCATTCCTGCTTTCCATCTAGGACCATTGCAAGATTTCTTGAATGTTTGAGGATCTGAACAAAATATCATGAAACAAATCTCAGGGAGAATTGGATCTATGTGGGATAGAGTAACATTCTCTTTTTGATACTAGGACCTCATTTTCCTATTGTCATTTGGATCCCCAACACCATTTCGAACTGCTTCTATGAGATGTTGAGACCATTTAGGCTGTTGAAATGAGGTAGATGTTGGATATGGATCTAGATCTCTTTGAGGTGTAATCTCAACATCTAAATCATGATGCTTTTCCTTCTTTTCTAAATTTGAATCTGAAACGTAAGGCAAAAAAACTGTATCTGTAATAGGAAGTAAAGGAATTTCGATACCTTTAGCTGATTCGAATAAAATTTGTGGTGGTACTAGATCTCTTATACATAAAACATATTAGCTGGAAGAGAGGAAACATAGAGGAAATTTATGAACTCACCATGCTAGATTTTAATGGTGCCTCTTCATGCTGCTAGAATTTGGGAGTCATCACCCATATGAATAGTAGGCCCTTCTGTGAGGTTGAGAGTGGAGAAGAAATACTTGGAAGCAACAATGTTCTTGGATTCTCAAGAATCAATCAAATAGGTTGTCGATCGAGGGATTCCATGTTTCAAGGCATGGTGCCTCTCATGATAATCTTTCGATTGCCCATCATCAGACTTATTTTCTCTTTGTGAAAGAGCTATGTGGTTCTTCTTGAGGAGAGCTGAAAATTGGTTGATCTGCTTCTTCATACATTGGTCTTCTGAATGAAAACCCCTCATACAATAGGGACACATCTTCTTTTCAAATTGTTTCTTCTTCTTAGAGCCCGAAGCTCCTTTAGAAGTCTTTGTATTCCTTTTAGGATTCAAATCAGATGTTTTAGGCTCCTTCCCCTTAGGTCTCCCTTTATCTTGCTCTTTCGTAGATTCTGTTAGTAGGAGAGCTTGATCTTTGGAAGTCTGAATGACTCCCATAAGGACCAAATTCTCTTACTCTGTTATTAAGGACATGAAAAAGGAATCAAGTGAGGGTATATTCCAATTGGGAATGGAAGCTCTTCTAGACTAGAATATTGAGACAAATACATAATACTCAGTACCTATTTTTTCGAGTATGGAGAGCACACGATGCTCATCCTTTGTTTATATTCTGCATTGTCCGCATTGAAGTGCAAGAGACTTGAATTTAGTAAATAATTGATGGATGGTTTCAAAACTAATGGGATGCAAGGCTATCAACTTGTTCTCCAAAATGTGTCCCCAAAGCTCATCTTGATTTCCAAACAAGAATTCAATATTCTCCCAATCTTCCCTAGGAGTCCTCAAACATTCAAGGTGAAAGAGGATATCTATGGATATGTGAGTACATAGATAACCAAAAGCTTCATCTAAGCAGTTTAGAAACTTATTTTTCTCTGCTGGATAATGGGGCTTGACCTTCCAAGTATTATCCTAAAGTATCCCTTGTTGCGCAAGGAAACTTGCATATATTCCCTACAATGAACATAACTGAAGGGTGTTAGGATCCGAGGTGTAGAAGGTTAAGAATCCATAATTCTCCTACTGGAAAATAAAATATCTTCATAGAATCTACGTAGCACATGTAGAAATTTCATTGCAAAACAAAAATCATTAAAACTTGCTATAATCAATCCTTCCCTCTCAACATGCACACTTTATCGGGGTCCTTCAGGCCCACACTACCACTCTAAATAAATTGAAAGGAAGCAACACAATCTTTGCAAGACATGTGTGGAAACCCAGGTGCTTTCGGTGTGCAATGGAGATTAGAAAGAATTCAAGCTTGCTTGACATGGATTCGATACCATGTTAGAATTATTGTGCCATTAGATCTTCAGGAAATGAGTGAAATTAGATTCTTAATTATTATGCAGTGAACACGAATGAATAATACACAATCAAAAAAAAAATATCACAGGAAATAGACAAGTATTGCTCAGATAATTACAGTATAAACTTCATTACAATATCCAATGTTACAATGGTGTTAAATAAGGAGGAATTCAAATCATTAGGGATGAATTCGAATCCAAAATTTTATCTGACTACATGGCTAACTAAAGATGTCTAGATCACTATCGGAGTTCAATTGGCTAACTATAGATGTCTAATCCATCCTCTCAATCAGTTACAATCAATCAAACGAGTCTAACTGTAGTGGTAGGTGATAAGTAGGTGAGAGTTGGCTCCTTCCCACAAGCATCCATGCAAGAGTGGCGCTAACTGAACTGGAGCGAAACTAACTGAATGTAACATCATCCTTTAAAACCATGTAAATTTATCATGGAAAGACCCTTCCTTCTTTGATCTCATGACCTCATGTACCACTTGTGATTGGCTGTCGACTATGCTTCCAAGAAGTATCTTGGTTATTCATGATTAATAGGATTCCCACCTGCATGCCCTTTAACGCCTAGTAATTCCAAACCATATGCATCTTTCTGTTTTATATGAACCAATGGTTTTTTTCCACCTCCCAAAGCACACTTCATCCCCACCTTACTATAGTCTACCCCTTCTTTCGACAACAATATGGAACACTATGGGTTGTATCATCTCCAAATGATGGAAAGTACATAATGTTAAACAAGTCCAAAAGGCATATAAATGGCTAAGTGTATTATTATAGCTAGCATTTGTTCACTCGTTTTAAAGCTTTTTTCTTTAAATATAATTCGCAGGTGAAAAGATTCATTTTAACTCTCTCACATTTCATGTTTATTCAATGCAATATAAATTCTATTTAAAAAGTGATTCTTTTATTTTTTCTACCACTAAGGATAAGGGAGGAAAACAGCTCATAAAAGTATTTAACAGCCTATATCTATGTGGTGGTAATGCTCTTTTTTCCAAAGTTACTTTATTTAAACTCAGGTTCATTTATCTATCACTTTTATATTTATAAATGGATCAATGAAGAAGGTAGGTAGTTTCTATTCCATTTTCTAATCCCATTCTATCCATTCAGGATAAGGCTATAATCCCTTCCATATTCCCACAAGCTTATAGGCTGAGTTAGCAAGTAAAAGACCAGCTTCTCTTTATGTTACACTTTGTCTATCCCACTAAGTAAAATTAGGTATGGTCTACCTCTATATATATCAGCCTCCACTTCGTTAATAGGGGGATTCATGGTAAAGTATTATTAAATTGAGCACATAGATCTGTGGACAAACACACAACTCACAGGATAGATCACACAATTTAGTCAGTTATTGAAGAATGGAACGGTGCAAAAATGGCTTGTAGTTGTGAATGCTTTTCATTAATCAAAGAGTAATTAGATAATAATTACAATGAAGTACAATGGATTTAATAGCCACAATCAATTCGAATCCACATGAGGAAATTTCAATTGATTAGACTCTACTTGACTTGTCGAAATCACTATCAGAGGACTCAATAGTTAATTGACCTTGTCTAAACCATAATCGGAGTTCATTGGAGTTCTAAAACACAAATCAAGTGTTGCATTCAGTGTTGACTAAGGCTAACTGACTGTGGTAGGTGATAAATGTGCCCCTCCTTAGTGCAGTCAAGTAAACCTAGTGCTAACTGAATGTAGAGGACTAGAACTGAATGTAACTAACTCCTAACTTATGTTAATCAGTCATCAACTGAACTAAACTGACCTTGGTTGGTTTCAGCACTTTCAGTGGCTCCAAAATTGTAGGGATTGGTCTAGGGGGCTCCTAAACTGATGGAATCAAGTGCAATCAGTGGAAGTGATCCTCAATTAGTGTTCCCCACATTTTAGTAACTAAATCATGTGCCCCAATTTAGGCCAAGTGGACCCAATGGTGTTAATGACTATAAATAGACTTGATGGACTCCCAATTTAGACATATGACCAAATTGGACAAGAGAGGATTAATAATCCTATAACCCCCCCTGAATGCTAACTTGGAAAATCTATGTGCCCTAGTAACTAAGACCATAGGTCACCCATTACATTGAGTAAAGTAAAGTAACTACTAAAAAACAAGGTGCTGGGGAAAAACCACATGGGAAAAAAATCTCCCCCTCTAATTAAGCAGGTAGAATAAGGATCAATATGGTTCTTCTTTGCATAGGTATCCTAGGGAATATCATGTTAACCTCTCAATCATTATGTCAGGAGAAATATTCCTCTTTGGAAGAAGAATGATATGCTCAACTAAATCAGAAATATAGATAGCTGCCGAATGAAGACTGGACCCATGTAGAGCAACTGAAGTCAACTGATAAGTGAGAAAAGGTTCTTGAGGATTCATAACATGCAAGGAACACTCAAGAAACTGATATGTTGCATCCATGAACAGAAAAACATCAGTGGTAAGAACAGCCCCGAGTGTTAGGAGCAAGTGTCCAGTTGGGTGCAGAAAATCTTCCTCTTTACTAGTTCTATGAGGAGATGAGCATGTGATCAATGGTAGAGAAGCACTGGGACTGTTGAGAGAAAATGGTTGAGCTCCATATTCTGATATAGCGTCTGAAATATCTAATGAATCACATAATAAAATATCAGCAACCTCATATGAGGAAACTAACACCAAATCCCCATTAGCAGTTTTGAAGAGAAAGTGCGGTACTTGATTTTTTACACCGGAATTGGTGAGAGCAGTTACAAGCATGAATGAAAGCTCTTGGATTTTAAAATATGAACCAAATAATATCATCTCAGAAATTAAATCAGATCTAAATAGGTTCAAAACAGATCCAAAACTCTGAAATGGAATCAAATCCCTAGCAGCAGTTTTGTAGGAGACTTGCGGTACTTGTTTCTTCACACTGTTGATGAGAATAGCTACAAGAAGTACTAAAAGAATATGAATTTGATATATTAAATGAAGAAATATCGGATCAGATATAAATAATATCATATCAGATCCAATAAGGTTAATATCAGATTCAAATAAATGGTTAGCTGAGATAGTGGATGCACAACTTTCTTCTTCTTAAAAATTATGAATTTTGGTGCATGCAATCTTGCAGGAATTTGCTGGAAAATATAGATCATGGGGGGCGAATGGATCATTTTCGTAATCTGATATTTCTTCCAAAATATCCAAGGTATCACATATTTTCACACCAGCAGCAACATTAGAGGGATAAAAATCAAAATTTCTCTTCACTTTCGAAAGCAATTACTGGTAAATTTGGCACATAATTCAAAGGAAAATCATCAGTGAATGTTTGCATGGAAGTGCAGCAGTGTTTTTCTTCAATATCAGAGATTCAAATGTCTTATTTTGTTTCAGCAATATGTGGAGATGAGATATCATATATCTCATGAACTTTTGGAGCATCAGGAGAAGGAGTCACTGCATGGAGATTGTCTTCAATTCGAATTGACTGTGTAGAAGCTTCTGCTTCTTCATATTGAACAACTTCATCAGAGAGAGTGGAGGCTGAGAATTTTGGATCAAGATTGTTTATGGAACTGGATATTCTCTCCAAAATGCTATTATGATCTTCATCAATCACTCAAAAGGTTCTGTCCAATCTTGTCCAGAGTTCCTTCGGGTCTTCAATAGATCTAATGAGGTAGCACAAGCTATGAGAAAGAACCATTGCTATTGTTCCAAAAGCTCCATCACTTTTATTCATCTAGTAAATCTCACTAAAACACTCTTTACCAAGTCCCATAGACACCTGATAGAGACCTTGTCTCATCAGAGACAAAATCATCTTCTTCTTCCATTCTGAATAGTTTGAGGACAGTGTGAGAAGACGAACTGATGAATCCATTCAAATTTGTACCTACAAAAAACACAAAAGGGGCACCATAAGGTCAATAGCCTGCACATTTCAGGTTTTCATCACACCCAGCATAGTTGATCAATATTGATCAACACTTCCTTTACTTGGGTTATTAAGTGGTAAACCTTTTGCTTTTGGTGCAGAGCTGGAAGGAGCACTTTTGCTCAAAAATGATCCAGTAGGAAATCCGAGGAGGAGAAGTGCCCTATTTTTCGAGGCTCTGATACCATATTAAATTGAGCACATAGATCTGTGGACAAACACACAACTCACAGGATAGATCACACAATTTATTTAGTTATTGAAGAATGAAATAGTGCAAAAATGGCTTGAAGCTATGAATGCTTTTAATTAATCAAAGAGTAACTAGATAATAATTTCAATGAAGTACAATGGCTTTAATAGCCACAATAAATTCTAATCCACATGAGGAAATTCAAATTGATTAGACTCTACTTGACTTGTCTAAATCACTATCGAAGGACTCAATAGTTAACTGACCTTGTCTAAACCATAACCGGAGTTCATCGAAGTTCTAAAACACAACTCAAGTGTTACATTCAGTGTTGACTAAGGCTAACTGACTATGGTAGGTGAGAAATGCACCCCTCCTGAGTGCAGTCAAGTAAACCTACCGCCAACTGAATGTAGAGGACTAGAACTAAATGTAACTGACTCCTAACTTAGCTCAACCAATCATCAACTGAACTGAACCGACCTTGGTTGGTTTTAGCACTTTCAGTGGCTCCTAAATTGTAGGGATTGGTCTAGGAGGCTCCTAAAATGATGCAATCAAGTGAAATCAATGGTAGTGAGCCTCAATTAGTGTTCCCCACACTTTAGTAATTGAATCATGTGCCCCAATTTAGGCCAAGTGGACCCAATGGTGTTAATGACTATAAATAGACTCAATGGACTCTCGATTTAGACATGGCTCTCGATTTAGACATATGAACAAATTGGATAAGGGAGGATTAATAATCCTAACAAGTATAACACCATCCCTTTTTCTAATAACGTTGACTTTTTTTGTGTATGAGTGAATAAATATGTTTTGGTGGGATTAGGTACTATCCTTGGTGGTGGCGTAAGTTGTCCTTGGTGGGCGGGATTGCATGGTTTTATTAGGATTATTAATCCTCCCTTGGTCAAATGTCTATTAGATTAATTATTTCCTAACTTAGGAACCTTAAATTAATTAAATGGGTCCACTAGTGCAATTGGTTCCACATGGCCCAACGGGGCCACATGTACTAGTCATGGAAGTGTGGGGAACACTACTATAGGTTAACTTCCACTTACTACATGTGCATGCATCAGTTAGGGCTCCTACTAGACCAATCCCTACATTTTAGGAGCCACTGAGTCATTTATAATCAGTTAATTCACAGTCAATTAATAGAGCACTACTAATCCATGGATAATGCATGGTTGCATGGGGAGGAGCGCTTTTCCTACCTACCTCACTCTCAGCTGCACTGAGTTAACTAGTTGTTACTACTTCTTGGAGTTATCGGTCATCGGGGAGTTGTCTATTTGGACACTGATATTTATTGGGAGACCTTGAGTTAGAGATTCAGTTAGATATAGTATTATCCACTTGGAGGATTCAAATTCATTACTCATGCATTAGAATTATACCTATGTAAACTACATTGTAACACCAGATAATATTATGATGAATATAATGTAAATTCCTTAGCAATACTTGTCCATTTCATGTGTGGTTTGTCTTGTTGGATTTGTATTTTAATTCTCCATTCAATTGTTGCAACATAATCAGAACTCTCTGCCTAAAGATATAAATGGCATTCAAATTCTAACATGGTATCAGAGCCTTCTCAGTTAGGTTTCATGCTTGTTTCTCCTCATCGAACATCAAAAGCAGTTGGGTTTCCACAGAAGTCCCCTATGAAAATTTGCTAGCTCCGGATCCATTCAGAGCAGCGGAGAGGACGTGACTGACCCTTAAAACATGTTCATGTATGGAGGAAAGGAAAAATTCTAACATTTCTTATGTTTTATCATTATTTGCAGTGAAATTGATAGGTTTTATGTAGCTTGAAAGAAGTATTTGCAGTCTCCCCACCAGAGAAATTATGAGTTCTCAAACTCCTGACCCAGATATCCTCATAACTTCCAATTACCTTGATTGGAAGATTGATATGTAGATGGCCTTGCATAGGCATGGCTACCATAGGATCATACATTGATGGGAGACTAAGCCTCATTAGTTGGTAGAGTGGAACAAGTTCCTAAACCATTGTGATGAAGCATTTGGGTACTTATGTACTTATATCTCCAGAGATATTCTCCTTCATCTAGAAGGATTGAGGCTTCCCAGAGAATCATGGGAGAATCTTGATATCTTGTTTAACAAACAAGATGAGCTTTGGGGACACATTTTGGAGAATGAGTTGTTATCTTTACATCCCAACAGTTTCAAGACTATTGAGCAATTCTTATCCAAATTCAAGTCTCTAGTGCTACAATGTAGATAGTGTGGGATAAAGAAAAAGGACGGGTAGAATGTACTTTCAATACTCAGAAAACTAGGTCTTGAGTACTTTGTCTATGCCTCTATGTTTCATTCCAAGTAGGAAAGCTTTCCTGATTGGAAACTTCGTTATTTAGATTCATTCTCCGAGTCCTTAATCGAAGAACAAGACAAATTGATTCGAATGGGAGTCATCCAAACTTCCAAAGGTCAATCTCTCTTTCTTAATAACTCTTCCAAATTGCAAGCAAAGGGGAAATCAAAGAAGAAGGAGCCAAAGGTAGCTATTTCAAAGCCTAAACCAAATCAGCATGATTCTAAAGGGACCTCCGGCTCTAAGAAGAAGACATTTGAAAAGAAGTTATGTCTGTATTGTGAAAAGGGATACCATATTTAAGAACATTGTATGAAAAAGAAACTTGATGAGATGTCCACTCTTCTTAAGAAGCACAACATTGCTCCTCCAAGAGAAAATAATACCGATGAAGAAGCACCGACAGAAGATGTCGAAAGGTGTCATTCTTTGAAAGAAACTCTCTCTCCATCCTCAACATACATTATAGATTCTAGAGCCTCCAACCACATGGTTTCCTCCAAATAATCATTCTCTACTCTTTCACTATCAAAGGGGCCTAATATTCACATGGCATATGATTCCCAGATTCCAGCAGAAGGAAGGGGCTCAGTTAAAGCAAAGCATGATGAGTTCAAAAATTTCTTATATGTTCCCTCCCTTGCTACTAACCTATTATTTTTTTACCAGATGACTCATATAGGCTCTCATAAGAGGGTCACATTCAATTCAAAATCGGTTGAGATTACGGAAAAAGGCACTAGAAAGATTCTAGTGAAAGGTATTTCAAATCACTCTACCAAAGCTTATGAGTTTTCACATTTCTTACCTGTTTCTCCTCTTGCAGATTTATTGTCTCATGATAACAACACCAGCAATATTTCGAATTAGATATTTTTCCATATCAATTTTAAATATCTGAAGCAACTCCACAATGATAACATGGGTGAAGGTTTTCCCTCCATCCAAAATTCCAATGGAGTATGTGCCGGGTGCTTGGTAGGTAAGCATCTAGAAAAGAAGTATCATGTTGGGAAGGTCCATAGAGATGTCTCTACACTTTATTTGATATGCAGTGATGTAGCTGGACCTATTCCCACAAACTCCATTAATGGTTGTAGATATTTTCTGGCCTTTATTGATGATTTTTCTAGGTACTACTAGATCTACTTCTTGAAACTAAGACTATAAGTTTTTGAGGCTTTAAAAGTTTTAAAGCTATGGTTGAGAAAAATTTCAATAAGAAAACCAAGTCAATAAGATCCAATGGAGGAGGAGAATATTTCAAAAGGGATTTCCATAATTTCTATGAATAAAAGGGGATTCGAATGGAACACTCAGTTCCATACACACCATAGCAAAATGGTGTGTCTGAGAGGAAGAACATATCACTGAAAGAGATGGAAACATTCCTTCTCCATGGAAAGCATCTACCTCCTTCTCTTTGGGCTGAAGCAGTAAAATGTGCTTAGTATTTGCAGAATAGGGTGCCCCACAAGTCAATGGTTGGGGTGACTCCATTCCAAGCATTGCATGGGTATAAGCCTAATGTATCTCATCTGAGAGTTTTTGGTTCCAAATATTTGTCCAGGATACCACTTAATAGGAGAAAGGCCTTCCAAGTCCAAAGTAGCGAATGCATTCTACTGGGATATGAAGATGATGCAAAATCTTACAAATAGATGGAGGTTTGTACAAGAAGATGATTCATTGAAAGAAGTTTCTAGTTCGAATAAGATGAGCTACATGATACTCCTCCAGTAGCAGAGGAAGATTTAAATATTTATCCTCCTATTTTTGATGATGATGATGATGTGCTACATGCTTCAGACTCAGATGAAGAGGATCACACCGAACATGATCCTTTTATTGAGACTGAATCTCAAGAGATTCTAGATCCATATCCAGTACCCATTCCTAATCAGAAGCCTAAACCCATATGGGATCAAAAGCTTCTTTATGCAATCGGGAGTGGTGTTGGAGTTCTAGAAGACAAAAGAAGAACTAGGTCATAGTATCAAAATGAGCATGCTTCACTATCTCTCACAGATTCACTCTCTACATAATGGTGCAGCAAATTTCCAGGTCAGTGCTACTTGATGATGGAAAATGATCGGCTACATGGCCCACATAAGCATAAATTTGATCATTCCCTACCTTCACCATCCAATAGAACCAAACAGAGTCATCATTTCAAAAGAACATTGAGAGTTCCACTGATGGACCATGCTACTACATAGAGCTGCAATTTTTTGCAGCAGTGTTTTACTCAAGTTATTTTTTTTAAGGAGGAATCTTCTTTCTTCTAAATATATCTTGCATATTTCTATTTTCCTGCTTATTTTTTAGGGGGGTTTTCCCCATGAGGTTTCCCCCTGTTTCCATAGTTGTACTAAGCAACATTTTTTTTATTATATTATAGATTGTATTTGGGTGAACTATGGTCTTGCTACCAGGGATGACAGTTTTCGAAGTTAGGATTTAGGGGGCATGTTAGGATTATTACTCCTCCCTTGGTCAAATGTCTATTAGATTAATTACTTCCTAAATTAGGAACCTTAAATTAATTAAATGGGCCCACTAGTGGAATTCAATCCACATGTACCAGTCGTTGAAGTGTGGGGAACACTTGTAGAGGTTAAATTCCACTTACTGCATGTGCATGCATCCATTAGGGTGCCTCCTAGACCAATATCTACATTTTAGGAGCCACTGTGAGTCCTGGAAACAAACTACTTCAGTCTTTTGGTGTTAGCACTAGTTAGTCTTAGTTAGCCCTCAGTTACAATAAGTTACTTCATAGTGAGTTAAGCTAGCACTACTAATGCATGGATAATGCATGGTTGCATGTGGAGGAGTGCTTTTCCTACCTACCTCACTCTTAGTTGCATTGAGTTAACTAGTTGTTACTACTTGTTTGAGTTATTGGTCATCGGGGAGTTGTCTATTTGGACTTCGATATTTATTGGGGGACCTTGAGTTATAGATTCAGTTAGATATAGTCTTATCCACTTGGAGTATTTGAATTCATTACTCATGCATTCAAATTCTACGAATGTAAACTACATTGTAACACTGTATATTATTATGATGAATATACTGTAAATTCCTAAGCAATACTTGTCCATTTCCTATGTGGTTTGTCTTATTGGATTTTTATTTTCATTCTCCATTCAATTGCGGCAACATAATCAAAACTCTTTGTCTGAAGATATAAATGGCACTCAAGTTCTAACAGTTTTCCTGATTTATTAGGGGGATTACCAGGGTGGGGGGGTCGATTAGCTTCTTTTGCCGATGATTATCTTGACGAATGAATTGCTTTCGCTGGTACTCTATTGCTCACAAACTTATCCCTCCTTAGCTTATTCATCATATGTAGCTTTTCCCCATTCCCTTCCATGTAGTTCCCCTTCCTTGGTAACCAAATACAGGCAGGGTTGGACACAATAAAATGTTAAGATTTTCCATTTTGATCTAATAGGAGTGATTTTTAGGGGTGACGATAAAGAATTCAGGTTTTAATGTGTCACTTTTTATGTATAAGGTATAAAGTACCTTCCTTAACCTTTTCTCACTTACTACCTATTGTTTCTAGGAGTGTATATCACACCCAATGTTGGTTGATTAGTAGAGGTACCCACCTAGGAGGATGAGCGCAAGACACACAAACTTGAGACAAAATAGGAAAACGATAGGATTTAGTCCCTAAGAGCATGACACCATGTGAAATACACCTGGGAGGTTGTTTGAATAATTTATTTGAGGATTATTTTGTTGAGTAGCATACTTAATGGAGGGTGGTTGTGGACCTGGAACATAAATGGAGGAGACTATTGGAGAAAGTGAGTACCTTGGAACAAAAGGAAAATGGATGAAATTTGGCCAATGGAACATTTAATCGGATCCATTGCAATCGATTCTTCAGAGGACTAGATGAATAAGGTGCATAGAAGCAAACTAATCACTTAGACTGACCTACCCCCAAGTCATCGCTCAAGCTATTGAGAAAGAGAAAGAACCATCGCTAACTGGATCTATTGTCCATGAACAAATTGTATAAGAGAACCTTACAATAGAATAAGGATAAGACTCTTGAAAATGGAAAAGGTATAGATGAAAAAAGACTCTCTCTTTCCAAATTTAATTGATCTTATTAATTACTGGCAAGATTATCCACTCGTAGATTTCGTGATGATTTTATCACTGTAAAAAAGATTTCAAATAATTGGGTTGTAGAAGCTAACCTAATGGACAGAAGGAACTTAACTAATGACACCTAACAAAGATAAAACAACTAATATCAACTACTTTACTTGAGTCCCAATGCTGAAGTCACTTTGAGAGTTAACTTCAAAAAGAAAGAATCTTTGAGAAAAACCAAATGCACTTTCCTGTGGCAGCTCATTTTGTTAAGCTACATGAGTCAGAATGATGATAGGTTCTTGTATTCACCCTTGCATCCACAATGACTCAACGAGAGGATACTAGATAAGAATACAAGAAAGGTATATTAGATACAAGACAAGCGTAAAAGGCAAGAAAGTTATTTATTGTTAAGTAAGAAAGTATAGAAACATATCCCTAAGCTAGTTTTTATTTTTCGGGAAAAAAATAAATGAGAAATAGAGTGAAGAAAGGGAGTAGTCTTTATAAATTATTCAAAAAGAGAAATACAATACCCAATGCAAGGAAGGGATACTATGATTTAATCATGAAGGGAGTTGTTGGCACTTGGGCAGACCCGGGTTAACGCTGTATACTTCGCACCAACAAACGACCCACTGTGTTGGCCCTTTCGGCAACAACCTGCGCGCAGGTTGTAGTCTCACCCGAAACAGCAATGGGGTGCCGCAGAATCAGGTTTCTGCATGCAAAGAGGGGGATTACTGTACCGTTGCCTTTCTAAACAATTATTAGTCAACTTCCTGTTTACTTATCATTCATTCACATATAAATTCAGAGCATAAAAGACAAACCAAACGTGCTTAACCCACTACAGGGAATTCACTGCGAAGCTTGATATTAGCAGAGATATTATGTTATCAGATGTAATCGGTTAGATGCATGAAAATAACAGAAACAGAAACAACACAACAAAACCACAACACCACATATAACGTGGTTCACCCCCAGTGTAGGGGCTACGTCCACAAACTGCGTTTTATTCCTCTTTCCTCAAAACCACAGTTTATCTGCGCACACAGCTACAGATTCCTTCCGTTCTTAATAGCCGCGCACACAGCAGCAGGCTTCTGCGCACACAGCTGCAGATCTTTCTTTCCTCCTTACAAAAACCCTCTGCGCACACAGCTGCAGAGGTCGTCCACGCACACAGCTGGGACTTGTCCTTTTCTTACAAAAACCAATCTTACTTGCCTTATCTTTTCTTACATCAAAAAGCCTAACCTCTCCATTTTACATAAGCGCTTATTTATACTGCGCGGCTTTACAAAACCCTGGTCTTAAACCATGGGCACCCACAAAACCCTAAACCCTGGATTCAAACCATGGGCTTATTACAAACAGAGAGGGTTTTTACTTACCCCGACACCCCTAAGACTATTTTGACTCATAGCTCCGCTTACAAATTTCCTAACTAACCGCAGAGTTACCCTATATGGAGTATGCGCCCCAACAGGCCCCTAAGACTCACTAGTGGCCCGTCCCGGGACACTCTGCATCTTGATCTGGCGGGCGAATCTTCTTCGCGAGGGTCTGGAACTGACTGGTGAGATTATGCAGTATCTCATCAGTGGCTTGCTCCTTTTCCACCATATCCTGTAGTA
>LPNX011178548.1:475087-492612 GCA_001517045.1 Pseudotsuga menziesii | reverse complement strand
CTTACCCCGACACCCCTAAGACTATTTTGACTCATAGCTCCGCTTACAAATTTCCTAACTAACCGCGGAGTTACCCTATATGGAGTATGCGCCCCAACAGGAGTACTTGTTATTCATTAAGAAGAGTATTAAAGAAGTAATTAGAAGATGTGAATAATATTCTTAAATAACTAGAACTTCAAGGCAAGAAAGAACCAAGATAGCACTAACTTAAACCTCATTCAACAAGTTATCACTTAAAAGAAAGGGACAAGGGAGACTAGAGAGGTAGGCTAGCAAGAATAGGGCTTCTTTTTGAACTACCTCCTCGGTCATCATTTCTCTTCTGGGTACCTTCAAAGTTAAGGAAGTGGATAGCTTGCTTCAAAGTAGGGAAATGACCTTGGTTGCAATTAAAGAGAATTTATAAATGGCTCAAAATTGTATGAAGCAGTAGGTAGATCAACACCGATAAGAGAAATTTTTTTAGGTCAGTGACCAGGTCTTCCTTCGTCTACAACCTTATAAGCAAACTTCACTCAAAGTTAAAGGCCACTAGAATCTAGCTCCAAAATTCTATGGCCCTTATCAGATTATTCATCGCATAGGGAAGGTGGCATACAAATTGGCACTTTCGGAGCATTCCAATATCAACCCATTATTTCATGTGTCCTATCTCAAGAAAGTGGCAGGACAAAATTGTAGAATTCAGACCAAATTTCCTGAATTGGATGAATAAGGCTCCATTTGGTTACAACCTGAAGCCCTTATTAGCACCCCATTTCGACAACTCCATCACTGTACAATCAAGGAATTTTTTATCCAATGGAAGGATATTGCACCTAAGGATGCCCCTTGAGAAACAACGTCCATTCTTAAGTCATTTCCCCATCTCCAACCTTGAGGACAAGGTTGTTTTTTAAGAGGGAGGGCATGTTAGGGCCCTACCCTAACCTACTATTTTATCTATGTAAGGGATACTAATTCCATTAGCAAGTTAGTGTTAATGTAAATGGGTCCACTTTCTTAAATAAAGATTCGGTAGGTGGTTGACCCTTATTAATAGTGAGACCACAAGTAGTTAAGGTTTTGAGCTAAGGAAGAGCTATACATACAATAAATAACTATGTAATGTTTTGTAAAGTTCTGTGATTATAATTGAGCTCTGATCGGAGGAGATTTCCCCCTTGAATAGACAAGTACTTTTCTCTTAGTACTCTCTTTTTGTATAAATAAAGAAAATATTTGTTTTTGTGCTCTTTTATTTCTGGCATATTTCTATATTGGCTATGGTATATTTATATGTGCCTCTAATATATTGCAGTATTGGCTAATATTTTATGGGTTAGATATACCCAAAAGGGCATAAGGGGTACATCAAAAATTAGAGGAATCTCAGAGAGAGGTTCACATGGAAGGTCCTCACGCATGGTGTGTTGAAGCATGTGAGGGAGTGTATGACTTGTCAATAGAACAATTCATAGAAGACTCATCTTGTAGGGTTATTGCATCCTTTTCCCATCCCAGAACAGAAGTGGGAGAGTGTGTTGATGGAATTTATCACAACACTATAAAAGGTGCATGGTAGAGATTGTATTTACGTAGTGGTCGATTGGTTGGTTGACCAAGATCACTCATTTATTCATGATTTCTTTTGAGTACACAACATCTCAGGTGGAAGAGATTTTTTTCAGGGAGGTATTTAGAATCCCTCGGTTACCTAAGTACAATGTTAGTGATCAGGATAATAGATTTCTTAGTGCATTTTGGAAATATTTTTTTATATTGGCAGGTACAGAGATGACCCCCAGTACTAGCTATAACTAGCAGATGGATGACCAGATAAAGATCATGAAAAAATGGGTTGATGGGTACCTTTAGAACTATGTGTCGGGACAAAAAAGGGAATGGAATAAGTGGTTGCACCTAGGATATCATTTCTACAACAACACTTACCATATCTCCATTAGTATGACACCATTCTGAGCATTATATAGTTATGAATCCCTTTTGTTTGTGGAGATGGTGTTTGGGGATAATAGTAGAGTTCCCAAAGCTATAAGGACTGGGTCCATGAGAACTGTGGAATCCTTAGGGTCCTAAAGGAAAATTTGTAGGCAAACCAGACTCAATAGAATATGTATCCATACATTCATAGGATAGAGCACAACTTTGATGTATGAGATTTTGTTTTATTAAGGTTACAGCTATATAGACAGTCTTCTTTGAAGGAGAGTGGTACAGAGAAGATGAAAACACATTTCTATGGTCCTTATAGATACAGAGAGTTGGGGAAGTATCATATGAGCTTGAGATGCTAGAGGGAAGAAAGATCCACAATGTCTTTAATGTTTCATGACTCAAGAAGGCAGTAAGACAACAGTCATTACTTGAGTAGATTTACTCCCACTAGACAAGGAGGGTCAGTTGGAACTGAACCTGAAGGATATCCTAGATGTCAGAGAGAGGATATTGAGGAGTAGAGTGATCTGGGAATCTCTTTTCAGGTGGAGATACTTTCCCATAGAGGATTCCACTTGGGAGGGATATTAAACAAGTGTTGGATTTATGATTATTTTCATTTTTCTTGGGTTTAGAGGACTGAGAGGAGCACTAGTGGACCTTTATGATATTGATCAATAGTAATGGAATGTTTTATAACATGCTAAAGCGAAGAGTAATCAACAAGATTCATATTTTACTGGATAACATGAAAGATAAAACCAGCGTACTTAATTCACCAAGTAATAAACTTTTCTTGTCTTGAATCCTCAATTTTACTTGAAGTATCACGAACTCATCGTATATTTCTGAACGAAATGTAGATATGGTTTCCTGAAAAACAGTGATTGATTATGCAATGCATCTCAGATGTCCCATACCAAAGGGTAGAAATTATTATGTAAGATTTGAAATCCTATGAAGTATCTTATTTAAGACCTCCTCATCCATACATAAGTGGCCTCAAACAAATCAATAAAAGTATCTCCCATATAGACCTAAGCGATGCTCACGCGCTTGAACACAGACCATGGCTACTAGCACATTAGATTCTAATTCTCCACCACTACAGAATGGTGCTATAGGAGGAAAGCACATGGAGTAGCATTTCCTGGGATGAATATATCAATTAAATATCCTACAAAAATTATTGTTCATTAGTTCTAGGGTGCTCCTTCGGCCGAGTGTATAAAACCAATGGGTTCAATGACTTGCCACCCTTCAATGATCTCATCATATAGTATTGAAAAAGAACTAGAAATTGTATTAAGAATTTACCCATGACTGTATAGTCAATTAAAATATAACTATAGTATTAAAAAATAGCTATAATAATCCAAGTTGCAGACCTAGTCTACTAAGCTTTATTAGCTCATTTTTGAGATCTCGTAAAATAATCAGTTTATTAACTAGCATATTTCCTTGCATCCTTTCTAGTAGTTCGATATCCCATTTAAGATCCTCTCATTTAAGAGCATGTTCCATATCAGGATCCAGAGCTAGCTAAAGTTCTAGGTGAACCATATTCAGTTCCATTAGCAGAATCTATCACCGTTGTTAAGTAAGCAGCTTCAATGGCACAACCATTTTTTTAGATCCCAATTGTACATAAATTAAACGAATGGTGTTACAACTGATTTTACCACACATGGTGGATCACACCTTTATGGCCTTCCTTGTCTCTCTGTAGACTCTTTGGACCCCATGGACCATTTTTTTACCTTTGATGTTTCCAAGATAATCACTAAAAACATGCATTATTTTCTATACATGTCTTTTAAACCCATTCTCACGTATATACGTGGATATGACCCTTAAACCCACGTACATCAGTATGTGTGCAAAAGGCCAAATAGTTTTGTAGTTTTCCTTGATGTGGATTCGAGTCACTTTTCTCTTGGCCTTCCATATTCCTTGAGATCACTCGGATTTAACCTTCCATTACCCCATTGAAGCACTATATAAGGAACCTTTTGGATACATTGAAAGGAGAGGAATTGAAGAGCAAGAAAACTATAGTCCATTGTTGTCAGAGCTTATACTTGAGTCTACATCCCTTTGTCCATTGGAGCACTTTGTGTTCTTCCCAAGCTTGTCTTTTCTTGTGAGCTTGCTATCGAGAGATAGAGGATTGAAGTGGTGGAGGCCCAGGTGGAGGACTCAGTTTCTCCAATTCACAGACGCGCCGACAGAGGTTGTCACTATTGTGATCTCTGATTTATATTAATATAAATATCTTTTCCTATCCAATAATGTGTATTTAAATGAATGTTGAATCCATGGATGCTTTTAAATGCTTATATGTTATTGATTATATATGCTAGAGTAGGTCTAGCACAATTATATAGAATGCTTGTCTTGTTTGCTGAATGTTGAGAGAGCAAATTGCTAATACAAGTGAGGGTGGAAAATCTCAACGGGGATCTACATCAACCATCCAAAATAAGGTATGTTTCGAGATCCTTTAGTGTTAGATATTTGGTTTCTGTTGCATATAGGAAAGGATTGATTTCTGTGGTTACTCTGTCTGTTGTGGTACCCCAATCCATAGGAAGTTTTCTCTGTAACATAATTGGAGACCATACTGGGGAGTTCCTAGTCATTTCCTTTGGAGGTTTTATCAGCATTCAATGTTCTTGAATTGCTCTGATTTCTCTGTTTCTGAGTCAGGTCTGGGGGGATGTTTTCCTAATAGTGTTTGATAGGAGTAAATTTTGTCTCAGATTGTCTGTTTACCTTTTTTTTAACCTATTTTTCTTCCTGTATGCGAGTTTTGTCTTCATAGTTGTGTGTATACGAGGTTTTTACTGGGATATCCGCATATATACATAGGTTTTCTGCACACAGTTGTGTATGCCCTGAGTTCTGCCTTTTTGGGGAAGATAGAGTGTTGCTGGGTGAGTTTGGATAATTGTTGAGTCCTCTTGGATGCTTCTGGAGTCTGTAGACACCCCTATTTCTGACTAGAGATGCTTTTTAGTTTGATTTTTTTGAAAATGTTCTTGTCATTTCATTTTCTATTTTTTGTTTTGGCATTAGTGCATTAGGTCTCTTTCACCTTAGTGCTTTGCTTGGGTGCTGTCTGATAGTGCTTGCAGAGTTCGGGGGTTGTAGAGTCATATTTTTGCTTTATTATCTCATTTTAATTCAAAAAATACAAAACCATTTGCTTTTCGCATCATTGTGCATTGTTGCATTTTGCATTTTGCATGGTACTTGCATTAGGTTTTCATGGGAAGTATTAGTCAGATTTTCATATAGGAATGATTGCATTCATTTGAAGGAAAATTTTGCACTTTACATAGTAGCATGCCCCATTTTTCATTCGACACAGTGCATTTGCATTGATTGTTAGGTGTGCAGTTTACTTCTTGTTGTGTCATAACACTATTAGTTGCACAGACATTTGCCCTTTTTGAGTAATAAGCCAATTAAAATTAGCGCATAATAAAATGAATTACACTCTTTCTTATAGGGTGCACAAACAAGATTAGGTTTTAGGGTCTTGGAATAGTTCATTGTGAGTAAATTCTCCAAGACCACTAAACGAAACATGTATGTGTATTTCTATGTGAGAGAGTGAAATTCCTTGGTATAATTAGTGTTTCTCAGGATCCTCCTTTTAGAAGGGAGTTAAGCACGAGGCAGCGTGAGTGGTTAACGATTGGGATGACCCCTGGTCATAACTAAGTAGCACCGGGGATATTTCCAGGATTGTATTCATATATGGGGGCTCTTTCGAGAGTTTCAAGCTTTCCTACCCTACCCATATGGTCACTCCCACCTGTGATTGTCCGCATGAGCATTGATTATATTGAGGTGACCTTACTTGCCATACCTAGGTTATTGAGGGGGTACTTCGCAGACGTTATTCTGCAGGTGTCCTAGCCAGGTAGGGGTCGAACAACATAGTCTCTATATGCATTGAAGATGAGGGCCACTATAAATGGTTACGAAGCTCTGCTTGTTATGTATGGGAGTCTCAAGCCTCTCCTAGGCGAGACATACCTGCTTCATTTGGGAGCTCACATATCCTACCCTTATTTGCTTATGATTTGGATTTACGTTTGTAGGTGTATGCTCTACGCACGCTAGTTTTCCTAGGGTTTGCATAATTAGATAGAGTCTTTTTCATTTTTTGAGTCATTATGGATTTGGGCATGGCACTTCGTCGTTCTCATCATTTAGTAGGACTTCTGCCTTCCACATATCCTCCTCCTTTGGGAGAGAGAAATAGATAGTCTGGGAGAACTACTTCTCACATTGATTCACACACGATGGGATATCATGAGGATGAGATTCTTGAGATGTCTTCTCCACCTCACGAGGTTGGGGAGGCAGATTCTACTCCTGTTTATGATCCTTCACTTGAAATATCTTCACATTCTAGTTATGAACCCTCATTCATAGGTCGCTGGTATTGGTTTCTAGGCGATGAGACTCATCATGAACCCACAAGCACTAGTCATGTTCATTATGGCATGCCTGATATCCTTGCACATGATCCAGAACACCATGCTGAGTCAGAAATTGAACCTAGCACTACGCCTAGGGGCACTCCTATTCCTTTCCATGTGGAGATATTTGGGAGCACTAGTCACATTGCACCTTCCATATTGGTGGTGGAAGCTACCTCACATGTCCATCCTAGACCTAGTGTTAGTAGTCATATACGAATACCAGAGCTGAGACGAGTGACCATAGGGAATACCTCTTACATCCCTTCACATGTCCCTTCATCCTTGAACCCTACTCCTTCGAATGCATTTTTGATAACCCTTCCTCCCCCTCATTCACGTGGTCCTTCGGGCTGGAATATCGCTACTAGCCATGTTCGCACTGCGACTACTTGGACGGTAGTATCTTAGAGTCAAGTAACTCCTATTTTTTTGGGAGGTGATATTCTTGTTTTTGGATCATCTCACAGTCCATCGCAAGGTGTTCCCCATATGACTAATTATAGAGCTTCTCATGGGACTTCCCATGGGACACCTTATGGAGCTTCTCAGGGACCATCTTATGGACTGCAGTATGGGCAGAACTATCAACCCTATGGCTATCGGTATCAACAAACTTCTTACTCTTCTAATTATGGATTTGTAGCACCACATAGTCAAGGAACACCACATCACATTGCTTCCATGAATCACTATTCGGGTCAAATGGGAGGAGGATATTATGGCCAAGGCCATGGTATTTACAACAATCCGATTTACATGAATTAGAATTATCAAGGAGAATGGCATAGACTGGCTCAACATAGGCTCCCTTTCCTCACAATGTTAAATTTACCTAACTTATCGAGACTCATGAATGATCCAGTATCTCATGACTCGGCTTGGCCGGCTGTCCCTAACAAGCTGCCCTCGGACATTCCCAAGTTCGAGGGAAAAGCAGGAGAAGATCCTAGAGAACATGTTACCACTTTTCACCTTTGGTGCTCTTCCAATTCCTTACATGATGAATCCATTCGTTTAAGGCTATTTCAACGCACCCTCACCAGGCCTGCAGCGAAATGGTATATAGAGTTACCAAGGGGGGTATTCATTTTATTCAATGACCGTACTATGACTTTCCTCAATCGCTTTCAGATATCCATGTGTTACGACGTTGGTACTGATCTATTGTCAACATTTCGACAAGACAAAGCCACACATATCTCGGACCATATCCAAGAGTGGTGTAGACAAAAGAGGTTGATTAAAGCCTTCATACTACTGGAATTTCTCCTTGAGTGGTTTCTCAAATCATTGTTACCTTACATCATGAAGGATGTTTCTACATCCGGAGTCCAGAGTGAGGAATAAGAAATATTTAGGGCACAAGAGTTGGATTTGATTTACGCTCAATCCATAATTTTGTATGAGATCATACCTAATGCTTAGCGTTCTAGTTTCGATCCCAAGATCAATCCTGGCCCACATGCCAATGGCATTGTGGGTTGTACAAGTGCCAAACCTATGGATTTAGTTGTAAAAAAGGTGAGCCAATTGTCTATTAACCAATCCACCTCGGGACAAGCCACGAATTTGTCTTAACCCACCCAAAAGGAGAGTGTACTTTTCATGCAATCGTCGGACCAGAAGGGCAACCAGCATCTCGGAAGGAATAAGAAAAAGGGTAAAAATAATCATAAGGGTGGGAACAAGAATAAAAATGCTAATATTAATGACAAGAATGCCTGCAATGCTGGGGGGGACAAATGATCTAAATGTTAGGTTAAGTTTCATTGCAAATTTTGTAAGGATGACCACGTCACTCACTTGTGCCCTCATATGAAAGATGCCTCGAGATTCATAGCACAAGGCCCAGCTGTGTTAACTAATCCTTTACCCAATCATCAAAATATGAACTCGAGGACCAATGATCCTCATTATGCATCGACTAGAGATCAAAATTCGCTATAAGCCAATAGTGGTCATGGTTTCATCAACATGGTACGTGATACTAAGGTTGTGATTCATGCGAAATATTATGGTTCGTCACAACCAGACCTTGGAAAAGAACCCTCTCCACCTGAGAGTCCTTTGCATATCAAAAACCCTATGGATAAACCTGAATCTACACCTCGCATTCCTAAGGGAGTCCTGAAGCGTTCGGGGCACAATCCCAATTCCTGAGCCGCCCAGAATTATTTCGTTGTCAAGGATTTGGACCAAACTCCTTGTGCGATGTTCGCACTTGAAGTACTTCAAAGTTGTTCGTCACAAAGTAAAGCCTTGCTTTCTGCTCTTGGGATTAATCATGATAACTCTTCTTCTGTCATCAAATTTGAAACCATGGGACTATAGCCTCGCTTGCCTTACTACGTGTCTCTTTTGATCCATGTAGAGTGTCTTAATATGACCGTCAAACGCACTATGATCGGTGAAGGCGCTGCTGCTTCCATGATGTCTTTGTCATGCTGTAAGGGTTTGGGTTCTCCCGAGTTGTCTCAATCCGCTACCTTGTTGAATGCCTTTGATGGTAGATAGTTTCAGCCGCATGGGATTCTTCCTTCTTTGAAGGTCCAGTTGGGAGGGGATACTATCGTGATCGAGGTCGAGATGGTTGATTTGCCCCTTGACTACAATATTTTATTGGGCCAGAATTGGATATATAGTATGCAAGCCACAACGTATTCTCTATTTCAAGTAGTATGCTTTCCGTTTAATGGGAAGATTGTTACGATTTATCAGACATCGTTCTGTAATCCGAGTGTTAGTGCATCATTGGGATCTTCTATCCCGATTATCGATCATCCTCAGCCGACAACTAGGAGTGTGGGTGTGGGTATGTATCCATCCCTTATGGGGACCTTTAGTTGGAATGCGCCCATTCTTATGATCGAATCTAGTTTCATTGGGGCTTCATCTTCATTGAAGTTGGTGTCTTTTTGCACTACCCATATGGAAGATCTTTGGATTCTTCCTTCATCGAGTCCTTCGAATGGACCTATCAAAACATATGTGTCATTTCCTGTAGCAATGATAGCATATCAAGCAAATTGGTTGTGTTGTAGATCCTAGTCCTTCCTCTTCGCGGATGGAGGAGGAGGACTGGTATGTGCTTCCTGCATGGGTAGTTGAGTCCTCTCATGCACATGATTTCCTTAATGATGTTTTTCCATTGGATGAAGCCATTATTGAGGCCATATCTAGGGTTGAGCCACCTTGGGAAGAGTTGCATCATAGATCATATTTTCTTCTTGAGCTTAACTGTATGGAGCGTGAGGACTTTAGGAATATTCTTAGTGAGAATATTGGTAGTCCTATGGTTCCATTAAGCTCTCTTGGTCAGATGGCTGATGAGAACATGGTGAATTTATCACCGACTATTCCTATCAGTATTTCTCGTGATCTTGGAAAAATTGAGAACATCTACCTTGGGGCAGATTGTTCCCCTGATGAAATCAAGGAGTATACCAAGATATTTAAATAGTTTTGTGACATCTTTGCTTGTTCATATAAGGAGATGCCAGGTATCGACCCTTGTATTGTCGACAACATTTGCGTGCAATGAATCCTAGAAAATCACCCGCCATTAAGGATGAGATAGAAAAGCTCTTGAAAGATGATTTTATCTATCTCGTTCCCTTGATGGAATGGGCTTCAAATACCGTTCTGATCGATAAGAAGTAGGGGTTGATCTGCATATCTGCTGATTTTCGTGATTTAAATCGTGCTTGTAATACCTTGATTTTGACCCCATTTGCGTTAAAGGGTACATGATGTATATTTTGTAATTAGTCACGGTGAGGAGATAAAGGCAAAAGCCCCACCATCGATTCGGCTGTGTTATATTTTTGGCAAGAGGGATCATTGTTGATGGTATATCATGCTATCCGGCACATTATAGCTTTGGCATCATGTAAATATGCACATCAACTTAATTAAACCTATAGGCGGCTACGAAAGTGCAACATTAAATGAAAAGGGCATGATTCCAAAGGTTAAGGGGGAGTTTTCTAACCCATGGGAGCCATTGGGAGTTATCCATGTGTCACCACCCTGTTGTTCTATTGTTAGTTGGGGGGATCTACTTGCTGGCAGGGAAAACCACCATCACGCTCATGCTTGCACCCACTCTCCACGACATGCCTTCTGGGTAGCGGATGGTCTACCTACTATGTTGATCACAAGTCTGTTCAGCTCCTCTCATGCGAGCTGAGATAAAAGGTTCCACATCCCTTTGTTTCGGTTCGGCTCTTCATTTCACACACCACCCTATTAATCGAAGAAAACGTTCTTCCTCTCATTCATACAGAAAATCTGTGTTGCGACCCCTCCATTGGGGGATTGTAAAACATTGTCGTTATTATTCATTATGGGATACTTTCTGAGGTTTTCTAAGTGATATGTGTTCCTCCTGTTCATGCAGAGAGTTTGTATCTTCTACCATTGTTAGACTGTGTAGCGTTCTATTTTACTCCACCATTGCTGATTGTGAAGGATGCTTTTGGATTCACCATTGAAAAGGGGCCATTGTTGGGCAACGTTGCTGGTGTGTCTGGTTTGTGGAGTGGTCTGTTGTTCATCGTGGCCTGTGCTATGGGTTCCTTCTGCATTTTTCATTCACAAGTTTCACTTTTCCTGTGTCTTTTTCCCTCACGTGCAGATAGAGAATCGGTTACTTCTCCATCTGTAGACTGTGTACTTTTTCCCATTGTTTCTTTATGGGATTGGAATGTTGATCTATCCCTATTTGGGTTGCTACATGTGCGAACATCCTTTTGGGGTTTTTCTATGTGTCTATGTTTTCCCCTATCCATGCTGGGAGTTTGGTTTCTTGTCCATTGCGGACTGTGGATTGTTGCCATCATTTCATTGTGAGTTGTGGCTATTGATTTACCCTTGTTTTGGGTTGCTTCTTGGTTGCTGATGTTATTGGGATTATTGCTGAGTTCTTTTGGCCACACCAGGACCAAGAAAAACTCTAAAGCATTGTTTGACCTGAACTGTGTTTCACCTTTTTGTTTGGGGTTGTCACCCTGTGGTATTCATATTCTTCATAGAGCTGTGAGTTGTTTCCTTTGATGTGATATGCAGTGGTTGGTATTCAAAATTTTGAGAGTAGGATTAGAGGCTGGGTATGCTTGAGAAAACTGGTGTTTGAGGTCACCATCTTAGCATTTAGCCTTTCCTAGCTCCTTAATGGTCTGATAAACGCTACTATGTGGGATTGGCTGATTTGTGCATCTTGGATATGTGTAAGCCTACTTTAACCGTTATTATTTGAGGAATCATGCCCAGCTCGGGGGTGGTAGTGTTGCTAAGAGATTGATGAGCACACTGGCCTATGGTTGGGTAGAACGTTGCAATGACGTAGCTGGTTGCAAGACAAGTTTTTATCAGATGAGTATTCTTGTCCATTTTACTTCTGCAATTATATTTATTGATTAATGAATATGATGAACATGTGGCATGTTTGAATGAATGTATGTTTTCTTCCGCTATATATATGAAGGATTATGCATCTTAGTATGTATTATGTTTAAGCTTTTTATTTCAGCATTATATGCATGTTCATGTTCATGGGGCTGTTTTCCCATATGTTTGGTGTTAGTAGCGTCCTCTTTGTCGGTCAGAGGGTCCGGGACGTTATAGTATGGTATCAGAGCATTAGGTTGCAACATGGGCCTGAATGGGCCATGAAAGGATGGATAGCAGAGGCATGTTTCCTTCTTCCCAGCAACAATAAAAAAATTGTGGCGGGAAAATTCAGAAATTTTTCTAAGTGCCAGGATCATCGTCCCATCGAAAAACTTAGCGACAAGTTCTTCCGATGCAGCAGACCACTTAGTGGGAAGGCCACCCAATGGATAGTTGATCCGTTGATCGAAGCGGAGAAAGACAGAGAGGGAAATTTGGAAAATTTTCTAAGTGTTTGGCCGTCGGCACATCGACAAACTTAGATAGATGGATCGTTGATGCTTAGCCGATTGAGCACTGCTGTTGCGGATGTCTAGACCACTATGCCTTTGATGGATAGAGCTTGTGACCATTGACGCCGTAAAGAAATTTAAAAAAAAAAATTCTAAGGCCTGAAACCGTCAGCCATAGGAAGGAGTTAGTGGTTCCTGCACCCACCATTGCGGAAGCCTAGAGCACTATCCTTCCGATGAGAAGATGTTCCGACTGCCGATGCCGATCAAGTTATGCTTCACCCACCGATCAAAACATATTAACAGATTGGGCCGCCAATTGGAAAAATATCGAATACAACGAGCCATCATTGCGGCTACTGATTGAACTATTTTTCCGATGAATAGAATATAGTTGAGCCGATGGGGTTCAGAAAGGAAGAGAGAGAAGAAAAATTTCAAAATTTTTTCTAAGCCCTAAAATCATCAGCCATTGGTGATGGTTATTTGATCACATCGCCGATGCTCAGATGATCCGTTCTTTGATGAGCTACATTGGGTAAAATTTGTTGGTTGGACATCCATCGATGCGGAGATCATGAGGACTAACCATCCGACGAGGAATGCATCCGAGCACCGATGCTGCAGCTTCTAGGGGTTTTGATTGCCGATGGATGAAGAAAATTCAAAAAATTTCTAAGGAACAAGATCACTAGGCATCGGAAAATGATAGGAGATTGGGTCACCAATGAACAGTGCAGTAATCCTCCAACGCATACAGGTTCCCAATGCCGATGTGTTTCAACCTCCGATCGGAAAGGGACCGAAGATGACGGGCCATCGTTGCGGCTGCGGAATGAACTATTCCACTGATGCTAGTCCTTCTAGTCGCTGATGGGTGTCTAGTGAACAATAGCTCTGGGTTCACTACGGCAGCGACAAACGAAAGAGAATTAGGAAATGAAGTAGCCGACGCGGAGAAGAGGAAGAAGGAAAAATTGTGAAAAAGTAAACTTTGCAAAAATTTGCTTAAGTGAAGAAAACATTGGAAAATTTTAGTAGACTACCCTTCCGATGGATAGTTGTTCCAACCGTCGATCAGAAAAGTTTAGTGATCAGAACACCGATCGGAAAAAGTTAGCGGATGGAGAACCGTCGTTGTGGCATGCATGTGGGCTAGTGTTCTGATGGTTAGAATTTTCAGCTTTCAATAATCGACACATAGCACTCAGAAGGTTTGAGCACTGATAAAAGCTGAAAGAGTTAGCTGATTGTGAGTCTTCCATTGCAGTTGTCGAAGGGACTATCACTTTGATAGTAGAAATTTCAGCTGTCGATAGTGTTCAGGTCGCCGACACCGCGGAGTGTTGAGTTAAATACTGTCGACACAATGGAGGCAAGTTGTTGTGGTTTCCACAACGACAGGAATGTTAGTAATTTGAATCACCGACACCGCGAATAAAATTAGTGTATCTAACCACCGATTCAGCTCAAAAGGTTAGATAATTACGGCGGAAGCAAATAGAAGAGCAACTTACCGATGAAATTCAAAAGTTTAGACCACTACAGGTTCAATACGCCAGAGAAGGATAGATAAGAAGACTACCGATGAGCAGCATGGAATATTAGTTGGTTTCTCACCAAAACACCAAAAGGTCAGTGAAGAAACGACCCGATAGACAGTCCTGGACATCGTCGATACTGATCGGAAGACTAGTCGATTGAGGATCCGAAATGTCAGAAACTTAGTTGGGAAGTGACCCGATAGGGAGAAAGAAAATTGGGCTTTCCAGTGAAATTTTTAGTGGATTTTAGCTAAGTGTTTCAATGAATTTTCATGGAATTTTTTAGTATTTTCAACACTGAAAGGAAAGAAAATTCTAGGTGGATAAAACTAACAATTCGGACCAAAACACAGTTGAGTGTTTTGCCTAAAATTGATGAATGTCATCATTTTAGAAGTGGTGTGGTTTTCAAACCTGAGGTTAGAATGAAGCATGTGGATAGGTGTGGGAAATCTTATCCAGTAGGGAACAAGGGAGAATCACCTGAATCTGAGTGTGGAGCAACAAAGTGCTAATGATGGACTGAAGGAGAAATGTGCTGCTATCAAATGGACAAATCTGGGAAATTGCATGCCTAGAGGTAGCAAGACCATGAAGTCAAACCAGTTGTTGTGTGCAAGAGGAATTCCATCCAAAGGATGTGGGACTTGAAAAGGGAAGTTTCCTTAAACCCTATCTTGCTGATTATAACTACATTTCATAAGTTTTTTACATGAAATGTATGAGTGTATGCTTTGCATACATAGGATATTGAGGATTATATATTTATAATGAACTACTAATGATAGTTATTGCATTGGTGTTGGAATTAGTGGAAAAACCAACGACAACATGGACCTGGTCGAATATGTTGTTGATCCTGACGAATGTGACTAACAACCCTCTGGAGAAAGGGATGAGGCAACAAGTCCATAATCAAAATTTGGTGAGCAATTTCTGCAATCTCCTGCAAAGGACCAATGAATTTGGTCATGCCAAGGGTGTAAGTAGGACCCATGAAGGTAAGAGTTTGATTATGACAAATTCCATGGAGTGGTAAAGGTAAGAGACCTCATACCATGTGGATATTTGGATGTTATACTACATCCATATAGAAATGTGTCATGCATGTATATGTTGATTTAGCTTAGTAGCCCAAGGAAAGTAAGTACTAATGATATTGTTTATAGTAATGCATCCTATATGAAGTAGTCATGGTTAGGCCATGCATGGTTGAATACGTAGTACTCATGAATCAATGAAAGATAGCATTGAGTGGGTATGCATTAAAATATTTTATGAATCTTGTATTTATGCATTGAATGGATGCATATGAAGGGTGTGAGTAATTGATTGCATAATCATAGGTGCGAATGTTGTGATGCATTGAGATAAATGCATGTGATATTATGAATAACTAATGGCTGGAATGATGAATGGATGACAATTATACAACCATTTCAAAGGTTGTTATGAATGCAGGATAGTAAGTGCATGAAGAGGGTAGTCATGATCCATTGGCTACCGAAAATGCTCTATGAAAGAGCAAGGTGGTATGAATGATACGCTTGTGAAGTAAGGAGTATCTAAACATTCATTTAAATTACATGAATGATGTGACTGTACCCTGTAATTTAAAGTATGATAATTATTCCGTGAAGTAAATGAGTTTTGGTAGTATTGATGTGAAAATACTTCAGTGAGTGTTGCAGCAATGAAAAGGTTATATACATCAAGACTTACCAAGTGTTTGGCTGATTGAAGTTCACGTTTCAGGTAGACTGTTTGGAGCATGGAAATAAGAGTAAAACCATGGTAAAGGCCAGAATATACCATGTGGAAGAGCCAAACCTCATGAGAAGAGTCTCATGGCTGTGACAATAGTTTGTATGCATAATGAGTTGTAAATTTAATTTTGTGAATTTCAGATTTAAGAAATTGCTGACAGCTACTAATCATTATTGGCTTGCATAAGATTGTGTCAGGAAGACGCATTGTAAGTGGGTATTCATATTATGTTAGTAAGCATGAAATTATAATGGCATATTGATGTTGCTTACAAGATACCCACAAATGAGGATCACCACATTGCCAAGCAAATCAATTTCTGTAGTAAACAGAGTCGTAAATTCTCATTGAATTTAATTGCTAATATCATTGCTTAGTTATGGAACAATCAAATTTGGATTGTATTATCAGGTAATGATTGACTGTTTGGCTATTTGATTAATGTGCCAAGGGTACACACCACATGAAGATCATGTGGGATGGCCTGCATGAGCCAAACTTCATGGGAAGGTTTTCCCTTATTTTGGAAATGGGTTTCGGGTTAAACTCCATTGGACATTTTGGAAATGTCTCATCTGCACTACATGTTTGGTAAGCAACATGAGTGAGATGGAATAGATTATGTCGGTAAGACATGTGGTGATACAAAATGAAAATAGGAATTAGGATGGAAAACCGAGGGACTATCAACTCAAAGAAGGGAGCCCCCATTCCTCCTTAATGAAGGAATACTGCTACAGCAAATGCATAAGTGTTCTATAAACCTAGCTAAGAATATGCATGTCAAATTCATAAATTCAATATGCAGAACATGTTTTGATTTTATTTCCATTTGGACCAATTGCTTGAGTATGAATAGGGCCTACATGATACACACTAGACAAGGGTGCACACTTTTTCGATGTCAGATCATGGAAGGATTTTTCAATATTGATTACACCCCAAGGAGTGGACGCACTCCTGGTGTCTCAATACTTGATAGAGAATGATATGAAACATGGTTACAATTTTAGAGCAATAACACTAACAAACATGCTTATATTGATTGTGATGTTAGGATAAGCAAATGTAGTTTACAGTGTGGTCTCTTGGGTGATATGAAAAAATGGTAATTACGGTTGATATAAGGGCATGTGTTGTTGTTGATGGCATGATAAACCAAACGAGGGTTGGCTTGACTAATGATTGGTTGTTGATATAAGTACAGGCGATTTGTTTACGGTATGATAAACCCAACAAGGGTTGGATTGACTGTGCCTGATATATATATATATATATATATATATTGTTGATATAAGTACAGGTAATTTGTTGATGGTATGATAAACCCAACAAGGGTTGGCTTGACTGTGACTAATATATATATATAAGGATGTTGTGAAGCAACTTGCATGTTGAACCAACATCCAAGTCCATAGGTGATCCCAAGGCTTGCAAAGCAAAGCAGGATCCTGTGGACCAACGAGGAAACACACAATACAGATAAGTATTGGATTATTTTGCAATCCTTGCTTATGAATATGCATGTGCATATGATTTGGTTATGATGTTGTAAGCTCTTGTTTAAGAGGTAAAACTTGATGAGAATAAACTAAACATGTAAATTTATTCAATGTTTGAATATAGGTATTGCTGGAAGAAAGGACTATGAGAGCATCCTAGGGGTGCATGTGGACATGTGACTGTCCTAAAGAGCTCAGAATGAGCAGTGATGAAAAAGGTGCTAGTGAGACTATGAAGTTCCTAGCAGCCAAGACAAACCATGTGGGGAGGCCCATGGTTGAGAGGTCTGAAATAGATCGGATACGCTAAGTGTCATGACCAAGAGGGATTGGTCTAGCATTCACAGTGAAGTGAAAGAGGATGAGAGC